>JADLZN010005788.1:0-18830 GCA_018155175.1 Sinocyclocheilus anophthalmus
ATGGCACTGTGGGGAATGAAGGGAATGTAAACTTCAACAGGTGAAATGCAACCTGAGCACATTTTGTCAGATGACTGACATGTTGGAGAGGAGCGTGTGCTGCTTTTATTTGAATGAGAGACAGGTGAGAGCTTTCACATATTCAAATGGATGCAATGAATTCTTCAGACTGCATTAAAGCTGAACCTGAGGCACAACCCTATGTCTGTTCTGTGGAAATATATTGCTCACAAATAAAATTGTATTTTAAGAAGCTATCAATAGAACAAATAATAAAACTGCATTACATTTAAGAGGTAATTTGGAAGAGCACTGCCATTTTAGATGTCTATAATGCCATCTAATTTTATGCAGGAGTCTAGAATGTTCCAGTGCAAAATAGTCCACAATTCCATGCCATTACCTTCTCCTGCAATGAAAGGACATTTTCACTGTTTTGACACATGTCACTCAGGTGACAGGGTGCTTGCCCAGTAGTATTTTTAGGAGCAGGCCTACAATTGCTATTCAGAGCTTGCTGGAACAATTTTTCAGGAGAAATCTTCTTCACTTTTTCTGTGTGACAAGCTTTCACGCTTGTGTGCCATTCATAATGTATTAAATGCAAATAAACAGGACAATATCTATTACATTTCAAACATATTTTATTATTAGTAAAAGAATATTAAGATAAAATCGAATTAATAAACATTTAAATAGCACCGTAAAGGTAATATACGGTATATGTATAAAGGCACAGGCCTAAGACAAGGTAGAAGAGGGCAGCTGTACAAGAGGCAGAGCCCTATATAAGCCACTCCCCAAGTACACGTGATTGGTGACCTGAATCAATGAGTGGTTTTAAACCCAAATGGAAGTGTCACAGTGTGAGATTAGTAAATAGGAGTGAGGCGCAGGAAGGTGGACTGGGGTATTTAATTGGACAGATTCCCTAGAGCGGTGCGGTCTCATACATAACTGACAGAGGGGGATGGGAGAGTAGATTTGTATGGGCTCTGTTTGGAGGAGGGGAGAAAACAGGACATAATGGATCTCAGATAAAGGATTAAAACAGAGTCTGTAAGACAGTCTCAACCACAACAGCGGGATCAAATGGATGACACATTTTTATTCGAAATTCAACGTATATATATATATATATATATTTCAGTATCCTCCATCTCCATGCGATCATGCATCTTGGTCTTCGTGGAAATGTAGCTCTGATAATAAAAGTTACTGAACAAAGCGATCAGGCTGAAGGCGTAGCTGAGCACCATCATATTCATGGAGTCAGGGAAGTCACAGTCAGCATAGAAGTTGACTGCAGTGTGAATGGTCACAATAAAGAACTGGAGCTGAGGGGGACAAAGAAAGACAGTTACACAAAAGTGACTGATCCTTTATGTTAAGTTATTATTCCCTTAAATAAATCATAATAAGAGTCTCACCAGCTGAAGGGAAGTGAGGTAGCGTTTCCACCACAAGTACTTATGCATTTGGGGGCCCAATGCAGCCAGGCCATAGTACATATACATCACCACATGAACAAAAGAGTTTATGAGGCCAATAAGGAACGCTGAGGGAGAGAGAACATATTTTGTAAAACATTCACTGCGTTGAAACTTTCGAAACTAGGTCTCTGAAACAACCCCCCCCAACCCCCCCCCCCCCCCCCCCCCCCCCCCCCCCCCCCCCCCCCCCGAATAAAATACCAAAATCCATGAGTATTGTTATCAGCTGCCTAACATAATACAATACCACATGCATTTCAGAATACTTTCATTGTGTATTTTTAAAGCAATACATCACCTAGTGGTGTCAGAATGCTATTGCAACTAAATCAACCCCCAATATGTAGATGCCCATTTAGAAGCTTAATAACTATATAAAGAACTGTATGTACATAACTAAGAATTCTTAGTTAATTAAATGAATACAGTGGGGTCCAAAACACACACACACACACACACAATATATAATTTGTAAATAAAAAAAATGTATGTAGATGTGTATTATATATATCTATATAAGAATATATATATATATATATAATAGATATTATTTTTTTTTTTTTTTTCTGTTTAATTACAAACTATACTGTAATTATAAAAATAATTGAGGTGAGAATTACCATGAACGTCTCCCCAGGATTTGAATAACCCATTCAGATCTTAGTGTGAAAACAGAAGTTTTTGTAGTTTATACCATAGTTTAAATGTGTCTCAGACTTTTGGAGCTACATTAGTTTAACCTAATAGTGTATTTTACAATCGGATTAAAGGAATGTTCATCCAAAAAATGAAATTATTGTGAAACCATTTAATCATCCTCACGGCCTTCCAAGATGTGATGAGTTTAACAGATTTGGAGAAATGTATGATTACATCACTTGCTCACAATGGATCCTCTGCAGTGAATAGGTGTCATCAGAATGAAAAGCTGCGTGTTAGTAATAAACAAATTCATTATGAAACGTTTTTTACTTCAAATCCTGCTTCAAGCTAAAATGCAAGTCCTATATCCATAATATTGAGAAATCAGGCATAGATCAAGTAACATATACAAATGAAAACAGTCCAAAACAGTTCTAAAGAAATATGTCGGTGGATTTTGATAGGAGAGGACAAAAATTATGACGGATTAATAATTAATTTGTTTATTACAAACATGCAACTTTTCACATCACAATATGTTAACTGATGGACTGGAGATGTGTGGATTACTTGTTCATTATTGTGATGTTTTTATCAGCTGTCATTCTGATGGCACCCATTCACTGCAGAGGATCCATTGTTGAGGAAGTTATGCAATGCTAAATTTCTCCAAATATGTTCAGATGAAGAAACAAACTCATCAACATCTTGGATGACCTGAGGGTGAGTACATTTTGTTTGTGTGAACTATTCCTAACCCTCATGTGGTGTTCGGGTCCTTTTTGCTCTGAAAAATATTTATTTTTCCCGAAAATACTAGTTAATGTTATCGCATTGGACTGAAATTTTGTGACTTTGTTCACAAAGGGTATAACTACTACTAAATTTTTTTTTATAATTTTCATACATTTCTGTTTTTTTTTTACCTTGTTACACCTACAAGGTTACAGAGCAAAAAAGGCACTCCCTCAAAAAATGCTTATAAATCACTCATTATGCTATATTATCACCGAATATTGGATTCAATCTTTTTGTCAAATTCTTTTCTTTCATTTAAGACTGGTTTTGTATTTATATTTGCTTAATATATTAATCGTAGGCCTCATTTATCTGAAAATAGGCACCTCATTTTTTGAGTGAAAAAAGCATTTATGAATAATTTTCACAATATTAAATAAAAACTGAAAAAAATTTGCACTGCTTATCACACTAGTGTGCTTTAATGTTTAACCAGAAAGTTTGTTTTGAAATGCTTTTATTTTGTACAAAATGGCACAAAGACACACTTGTGGTGTTCCCGGTCAAAAAATGACCAGCCTACAAAAAGTTGCTTATACATTTCTTGTTATGCTATATTATCACCAAATATTGGATTCAATCTTTTTGTCTACTTCTTTTCTTTCATGTAGGACTGGTTTTGTATTTATATTTGCTTCTGATTAATTGTAGGCCTCATTTATCTGAGAGTAGGCACCTCATTTTTTTTGTGAAAAAAAGCATTATTTATGAATAATTTACTTTAATGTTTAATCGGGGAGTTTGCTTTTAAATGCTTTTATTTTGTACAAAATGGCACAAAGTCACACTTGTGGTGTTCCCAGGCAAAAATGTCCAGCCATTCAAAGTGAATGGGAAAGAATGAAAGTAATAGAAACTATTAGTGTTCAGGAGCATGTTGATCATGTTCACGTTCACATATGTACATGTGCTTGCAAACATAAAGGTCTTGGACCTGTTCATGTTTGGATGCATGCATACTCAAGCTAACACACACACACACAAATTATACAAACTATTTGGAAATATTACAGTTTTCTATTTCCTCCTACCCTGAACTGCATCCAATATCATTTCAGCAATCTGATAGTATAACTCTCTCTTTCTCTCTCTCTCACTCACTCACCCACACATAAGTGTGAAAGGGTTCTGAACACAACACAAGGGTTAAACAGTCAACTTCACCTCTATTCAAAAACTCGACATAGCCTTGTCTTGATTGATAGTAGCAGATTGTTATATTCTGCTAAGTGGACTGTTGAATGTAAATACAATAATCTGTTTTACTCCAAGGAAAGAACACTTACACTGCCCTCCTGCAACATACTTGACCCCTGCCCACCAGTTGAAAATCATGGTGCCGTGATGATACACATGCAAAAAGGTCAGTTGATTGTTCTTCTTTCTCAGAATGAAGAACATCTGATGATAATGACATTTACTAATTAATGTAATAAAACATCATAAGACATTCATAAACAATGCTGATATCAAAGGACTGGATAATTCACTTACTGTATCAGTAAGTTCAATAACTTTGGAGAAGTAAAACCACCAGCACACTCTGGCCATCTGCATGGCATTAAAATGGCACAAAATTAAGAAAATATTAACTTGTGTGTGGGAAAAAGGTATATTTATATAAAAATAATTTGCTTAACCTCATGGCCAAGGGGTTCAGAGTAGTTCCACAGGCGAAACACCAACACTGTAATTTGCCAACCAAGATGTGCTGTGAACTAAAGCAAATCATGACCGTGCGTGAGTGGAATGAATGAATGGGGACATAAGTATTTCATAGTTTAGCTATCATACCTCATAAAACATATAAGCAGAAAGGCACACCATGGAAAAATTGTAAATAATAAGAAGAGCTTTGATGTTGACTGGTTCTCTGTAAGTCATGAGTTTGGGGCCAAGCCAGACGATGACAAGGTAACACAGGAAGATTTCACCGACAGGCAGCGGAGAATAAACCAAAAGCCATCCATCTGTCCTCTTGTCTGTGAGAATGAACGAATTGCTTCATTAGCTCGTTTAACCGCATTATAGCCTGTGGTTAAAGTTGTTTATAAAAGTATTTTCACAGTCTATTGGTTTCGTCAGGACCAATTAGTCAAACGTAGCCTATCCGCATCGATGTAAATAAAAAGAACTAGCCTTTTGTAGTCTACGACTTGCGTTTTCTGTTGTAGTTTTTTATATCGTATACAAATTATAAAGAGCAGATTTAAAGTAGTACATCAGACATGCAATTGCTTGAAAAATACCCCCGTTTTCTAGGACCCATTGGTAAAATATCTGGAGCCTTTGCCATGTCGACGGGGATACAGACACCTGAGCGATTAATAATGAAAGAGATGGTGTTTGTTAACGTATGGACTTGTATAAAGAAAATAAGAAACAAGCAAACAAACAAACTAAACCAAGCCCTAAAGTATTTTAGTCACTCAATAAATATCTGTGAAATTGTATATTAAGCGAAGATGCCTTACCATTGCGCTCGCTATTCATTCAGTAATGCCCAAACAGCGCCACCATCGGTTACATTTAGGAACAGCGCGAGAGTTCCTTGAAGGGTGTAACTACAGTAACTGTGTAAAAATGTCAATTATGATCGCTATTTCAGATGCAAGAGAGAGAAAACATGCTGTTATCAATGGAATTACGACACAGAGCTCTCGTTCAGCATGAATCAGTGGCTCAATGAGGAGTTAAGGAGTTCACACATGGCATCCTCCCCAAGACGGATTACCAAAATCCCCTGGATAACGTTATTCTTTACCATCAGCTATTTTGAGCGTTGTACTGTATTAGCCATTTAAAAGTTGTTCACTATCAGTTAAGCGTAATTAATAGGCTACGAAATTAATACTGGTTTTAACTAGTTTAATAAAGTAACCTGAAATGACTTCACTTATAAGCTGAATTATTTATTAAAGCTTTACTCTCAATTTAATGCACTAATTATAGGCTGTATTGTCTCCTCTGTGAAGTGATACAAGCTTTGTTAAATTTCCTAAATACATCATGTCAGTTAAAGGAACATGTAGCTGGTTTGTTATTGGTCCAAGGTGGTCTACCAGCCCTAACCAGCACACCAGGTCAGTCCCAGCCCCATCTTGTAGATCGTCTTGGACCAACTCGAATGACCATAAATGCAAACATGTAATCCAGTACTAATTGACCAAACAAATAATTTCTAAATTCAACAGCGCAGTATAATATGAAGGTTTTGACAGGAAAAATTACACATGGTAGATGCTTTATATGATAGATATATGTAGATTTATTCTTTGTATATATTACCACTCTGGGTCACGAACATTTCCTTAACACATCATATAATATAAATACAGGGCAGTTAACAAATAATACACAAAGCAAACTCTTTAGTTCAGCACACTCAGGTATTCCCTAAAAGGAAGGAGGAAAACAGAAGTCTAGTGTGAACGACTCTTCTGCTCAACATCTGTATGCAGACCCCTGACTCAGGTTTAAAGTGCACACTTCATTAAGAGCAATCAAAACCAACCCCTTTAAGGTCAATATAAGGTCTGACTCAAGAGCAGCTCCGCTGATAAAAAAAAAGCATATATTTTTAAACAAAAATTCAACAATTATTGAAAAAAAAGCACGTTTTAATGACTATGTTCTTGATGTGAATGCTGGATTGGCCCCTTTGGTACGGAGGTCACATCTGAATCACCGGTGCTGTTACTGTTATTTAGATGATGATGATGATGCACATGTTGGTGATGATGATGATGATGATGATCCTCATGTTGATGGTGATGGTGATGATGCTCAACAGTTACAGGCTCTGTATTGTTAGTCTTGCTCTCTTCGGTAGGCTCATTTGTATAATTGTTGTTGTTTTCAAAGCCTTCTGATATGGAGAAGTTTGCATTTAACTGGAAGAGAGTTTCAATAAATGAACATTTTGCAAACATTTCATAAATGCTGTACTTTCTGAAGCTTCATATTGTTGAATATTTTCACTCACTGAGCAGTTGCATATATTTTTGTGGTATGTAGACCTGATGGCAGCTTCTATATAAGGGAAGTGAAGGAAACTGAAGGGCAGGGCAATGTGGAAGGTGAGATATCCACATCTGTGCAGAAAGGAAATACTAAAGAATGACCATGACATTGAACACAGAAAACAATGCTTGAGAAAAATGTTTCTGGAGAACCTACAAAAGAGTCACGTGACCCTAAAGGAAAACTAGTCCGACTGATCATATTACTGAATGGATTTAGAAGTGTGTTTTGCTCATACCTGTCATAAACTAAGAAATCATCCTTGTCTCCCTCCAAGATGTCCCAGATGTCGTTTTGCAGTGGGCTCTGTTGATACACAGGGATGCCCTCTGCCGTCCTCCTCTTCAGCTCCCAGTACATGGCTCTGGACTGAGCATCCTGCTCATTGACAACCAGGAATGATATGTTAGTCAGCTTGCCAAGGGCCAGCTTGTCACGCAGGTCTCCCAACCTTCCGAAACAAAAGGAAGAGAACACAAGCAGATTTAACTGACTGAGTAGCCAAGATTCATCATTTCAGTTGTTTACAAATGGAAAGAGCAAAAACACTGAAATTATACTAGAAATAAAAACAGTTACTTTAAATGAGGAGGGTCATTCTACAAAATGGCTGTCATTTGTGTCCCTCATAAATATTGTTATACTTATGATATATTCAAATTAAATTGATAACATTTATATACTTTAATTTGTATGATTACTAAATGGAAAAAGGCTATTATTTTGTCTTTATTCTTTAAATACATAAATGTTTGAATTATTTGACATTTTAAGTCTTTTATATGCTTTGAAATGTGTATATATTTTTTAAAATGTAAATTATTTAATAAAAAAAAGTACTTTTTCGGTACTGTGTGTTATTACTTTCGTCAGTTGGCAAAAATTCTAAAATGTTAACCCTGTTACAATTTTGTATAGTAAGCAAATTTTAAGTGTTAAATTTTGTGTAGTAAACAAATTTAAAATTGTGTACAAATATCAGTACTGGGTCTCTTTCTAATAGCACCTTGTAGTTTCTTTCCTTGTTTGTAAAAAATGTACAGAAAAAATTAAATTCTCTAACTACAGACATCACTTTAAAGAATGACCCTGTAAATTACACAGCAAGATCTCTCACTTGGCAGCCTGCTTGAGACAGAAATGTCAGCTCGCTTTAAGAAGAGCCACAACGGCTATGCTTCCTACAAGGTGCTTCATTGGAATCTCGCCTTCGATCTCCCACTGTGGAGCAGGCTTACAGATCCTGGAGTCAGTGCTTTCCTTCTCCGAAAACAGCGGCGAAGCCCCCAGCAGAGCTGGAAAAGCAGACAACCACAGAGCCCAGAGAGCCTGCATCATGCCTGCTGACCTTCACCCGCCACAACAGCTGCAAACAAAAACAAGCAGGTCCTCAGACTAAAATACTACACAATCAATTCATTGGATGTTTCACTAGTTTGTTTTACATTCATTTGATTCCGTACACACATAAAAAAAAGCAAAACTGACATGATTTGCACAAACCTCAAGCTCTGTCCCTTGGCCTGCTCTAAATCAGAAATAAAGAAATGAGGGCAAGTTGTTTGGCCCACACATTTAAAGGTCTCCTTCTGGACGGACCTCCCCCTAAACAAACCAGTAAGAGAGGATCAGGCACTGGTGTACTACAAAGTTTGATTTCATGTGTGTCCGATCCAAGATAAACACACTGGCTGATAGCAAACTGAACAAGATTTGAGTGACAGTTTTTTCATATGGAGCAATTTTTGTGTCATGGGTGAAAGATATTTAACATCAGTTTATTAAAGCTTTCTGTGTTCTCTTTTATATTAAAACATAAATTCATCTGCAGATACTTAAATGTCTTTAAATTGTGCCGGTTCATAAGTCTTGTAGTTGAGTTTCTTTCTCTCTGGCAATTTTTGTCACTGTTTGCTTGAGCTGAACATTCAGTGATCACATCATGTGAAAAACAAGTGCATCTGTAGATATACTGTCCTGTTGAAATGATGCAATGGATCCCTCCGTGACCAATGTTTTATTAATTACTATACAGGTCCGTAAGAAAAGCAATTCAGCATGGATATTAAAATATATGAGAGTGTACATTTCAATGCTTGAATTTTGCTAAAGACAGTAATATGCGACAAACATTGGCGGAGGAAAGTGACTGTATCGATAGGTTTTTGTGCTGGAAATCCAGTAATAAATTAGTCATTCAAATAATGTTCTTTCTCTTGAGATGAACATAACTTTAAATGTCAACATCATCATATATTGTAGGTCTAAAGGATTTAAGCCTGTCTCCCCAAAAATATGCATATTACTGCCGTTTCATCCCAACTCTTACTTGAATTAACTAAATTAATTTGTACATGGTTGTGTTGCAGTGCAAAAATAATTAGTAGCACATAAACTGTACATTTTCACTAAAATATAACTTACTGTACGTTTGGCTGGTGTGACTGTCTCCTGAAGAGGCAATAAAAACATATGGAAGAACCCGTCACACACAGGCACAACCAGATGGTCATGCCAAAAATATGTTTAGACATATCAAATCCAGCAGTGCGAATCACTACACACATCATTCAAGATTCTTAAATAGGCATGTCAATGTTATTATCCTCAAGCTCTTTGAATCCATTAAAGCAGACACGTCTTTAAGAACATCAAAGAACTTTTGTCACTCTCGGTGGGAGGGTGTTCTTATTTAAAAATGTGCAGGAAGAACAGTTCAACCTCTTTACAGCTGGAAGCAGAATGAATAATTCAAATGAGGATGATATTGTACTAAACAAACGGGATCAAGGATGGTTCCATGTGGACCAGCACTGGTTCTGTTCAAGAAACCTTATAATACATATAATCTCAATGTCAGTTGCTCAGCTGGAGCAGGATCAGAGCCAATCACTCTTAATAATAATAATAATTTTGAAGTTTTTTTTTGTGGTGTTTACTAATAGCATTTCATTGCAAGGGACTATTGCATTCCCATGAAAATGCAAAAAAAACATTTGCACAATTTGCCTTTCATAGTGTAGATAGATCTCCCGCAAATAGACTCTGCCAAAAATGTATTTCATAGATTAGACATCTAATTTTGAATAAAACACCAATGGAGCTGCTTTTAGAACCAGATGGTGTATGACATCTAACGCAGAATCGGAATGCGCTAACCCTAACAGTCAAAAATGTATTTATTATTTATTTATATTGAGCTATGTTCCATCCTTTAGGTATTGCTTACCAATCTAAATGTGGATGCAATGTCTGGCTACAACAAACAGATGGGAGTGAATCATTTACTTCTCTTAGGCAAAGCACTCACAGATAACTCTTACTTGCATCATTGCTTTATTCATATTTGTTTATTGGGTCTGTGATGTTGTGTCTTAATTGGTGGTTTGGGCACTGGTATCTTGTAGCACTTGTTTACCTAATTAACTCAAGCAATATAAGCATAACTAATTAATTGCATGGGGTGCAGTTGGTCAAAGCAAATATCATAGACCACTTTGTTGAAATTGAAAACTTCCATTTTTCGTGGTTGACAACAGGTCTGAGTTTGTAACATGAGCAAATACCTGCAGTTGCATTTTATTTACTCCTTTACCTACACCTGATCAAAAGAAAATCCAGTAAACAGGTAAACAATTTAATAATGCAATTGAAAACAATGTAATTGATATGACAACTAAAAACAACAATAATAATCAAATGAATGCCGCGATTTCATTATTCATAAATGTTCATTTTTAGGTGTCGTCAATACGTAAATTTTGTACGTTTAAATGCTAAAAATACGTAAGTATTTGTACGTTTAAATGCTGAAAATACGTCAATATTGTACGTTTTGTGTCGTAAAAATTAAGTAAATGTACGATTTGCAGAACCCATTTGTTTTTTTTTTTTTTTGTTTTTCTACGTAAAAATACAGTACATACGAAGTATCATGAGATCACGTTCAAAAATCATACATGAGATCGGTATTTCAGATTTTACTCCTAGACAGCAGGGAGATTAAATAGAAAGCAAATAAAGAAAATACTTTCTCTAGTCACTGTTAGTTTCTCACATGTGTGTCTAGAGTTTAATTGTCTGAAATTATCTTAAATATACTCACCCCCATGCCATTCCATGTACATATGCAATTTTAGAACGAATTAAAAAAAAATCTTCTTGGTGAAACAATGGGATGCAATAATTTCACTGATTATATTTAATTAAAAGTATCACCTGAGCACCATTATATAGAAATAACATTGTGAGTGGCCTACACACTGTGGAAAACTGATCCTCTCCATCAGTGCCTTAAAATCAGGTTCATAAATATTCATAGCAATTAAAGTTTAGACCTCGTGGTTTGACTAACACAGGATGTACAGAGAAGAGTACCACCTCAGTGTGCTATTAAATTTGACAATAATTTCAAAAGATTGAGCCACCTCTGAGAAGCAGGTTTGTCAAGTCAGCACTCTGAGGGGGAGGCAGGAAAACACAAAGTCATTACAAAGCATTCTGCCCCATTATAAGCTTTTAGGTCCCATCATTTCTAATACTTGGGTTTAGAGGCGGATGTGTGCGGAGATGAAGTCTCATGCATATTTATGCATTTATGATTGTCTTCCAGTTTCATTGCATGTGACTTCCAAACAGCAGAAAAAGAGTTTCAGCTTGAGCTTTAGAAGTTTCGACTGCTTCCCGCAAACTGCCAAACCCTTAATTTCTTAATCTTAAAGGGACTTTTCACCCAAAAGAATGAAAAATTGCTCAGCCTAATGTTGCTCCATTCTATATACCTTATTCCGTAAAACACAATATATACAGTATATATATCATATATATATATATATATAAAGAATCGTCACTCTTAAGGCATATCACCCCAAAATGAAAAATTCCTTTCCTTGATTTCTCACCCTCATGTCATTATCTAACCCGACGACCTTTAAGCCGTTTATTTTTGTTTTCTTTGCACACAAGAAGTATTCTCGTAGCTTTGTATAATTGGGGTTGAACCCCTGATGTCACATGGACTATTTTTAATGATGTCCTTCCTACCTTTCTTGGTCTTGAATGTGGTAGTTCCCTTGCTGTCTATGCAAGGTCAGAAAGCTCTTGGATTTCAACAAAAATATCTTAATTTGTTTCTGACGAGGAGTTCTTATTGGTTTGGAATGACACGAGGTTATATATATATATATACAGTGGGTACGGAGAGTATTCAGACCCCCTTATATTTTTCTCTCTTTTTTATATTTCAGCCATTTGCTAAAATCAGTTAAGTTAATTTTTTTTTCCTCATTAATGTACACAAATCACCCCATATTGACAGAAAAACACAGAATTGTTGACATTTTTGCAGATTTATTAAAAAAGAAAAACTGAAATATCACGTTCCTAAGTATTCAGACCCTTTGCTCAGTATTTAGTAGAAGCACCCTGTTGATCTAATACAGCCATGAGTCTTTGGGAAAGATGCAACAAGTTTTTCACACCTGGATTTGGGTATCCTCTGCCATTCCTCCTTGCAGATCCTCTTCCAGTTCTGTCAGGTTGGATGGTAAATGTTGGTGGATAGCCATTTTTATGTCTCTCCAGAGATTCTCAATTGGGTTTAAGTCAGGGCTCTGGCTGGGCCATTCAAGAACAGTCACAGAGTTGTTGTGAAGCCACTTTTTCGTTATTTTAGCTGTGTGCTTAGGGTCATTGTCTTGTTGGAAGGTAAACCTTCGGCCTAGTCTGATGTCCTGAGCACTCTGGAGAAGGTTTTCGTCCAGGATATCCTGTACTTGGCCGCATTCATCTTTCCTCGATTGCAACCAGTCGTCCTGTCCCTGCCGCTGAAACACACCCCCACAGCATGATGCTCCCACCACCATGATTCACTGTTGGGACTGTATTAGACAGATGATGAGCAGTGCCTGGTTTTCTCACACATACCGCTTAGAATTAAGGCCAAAAATTCTATCTTGGTCTCATCAACCAGATAATCTTATTCTCACCATCTCAACTTCAAACTCCATGCGGGCTTTTCATGTGTCTTGCACTGAGGAGAGGCTTCCGTTGGGCCACTCTGCCATAAAGCCTTGACTGGTGGAGGGCTGTAGTGATGGTTGACTTTCAACAACTTTCTCCCATCTCCCGACTTCATCTCTGGAGCTCAGCCACAGTGATCTTTGGGTTCCTTCTTTACCTCTCTCACCAAGGCTCTTCTCCCCCGATAGCTCGTATTGTGCCGAGGGCCAGCTCTAGGAAGGGTTCTGGTCGTCCCAAACGTGTTCCATTTAAGGATTATGGAGGCCACTGTGCTCTCTCTTAGGAACCTTAAGTGCAGCAAAAATTTTTTTGTAACCTTGGCCAGATATGTGCCTTGCCACAATTCTGTCTCTGAAATCTTCAGGCAGTTCCTTTGACCTCATAAATCTCATTTGCTCTGACATGCACTGTGAAATGTAAGGTCTTATATAGACAGGTGTGTGGCTTCCTAATCAAGTCCAATCAGTATAAACAAACACAGCTGGACTCAAATGAAGGTGTAGAAACCATCTCAGGATGATCGACGAAATGGACATCACCTGATTAAATATATGAGTGTCACGCAAAGGGTCTTAATTCTTAGGACCATGTGATATTTCATTTTTCTTTTTTTATAAATCTGCAAAAACTGTTTTTCTGTCAATATGGGGTGCTGAGTGTACATTAATGAGGAAAAAAAAATAACTTAATGATTTTAGCAAATGGCTACAATATAACAAATAGTGAAAAATTTAAGGGGGTCCTTATACTTTCCGTAGCCCACTGTATATAACGGATAACATATATATTATATATATATTTATAATATATATATATATATCTTATATATAATCTATATATACCTTTTTTTTTCATTAAATTTTTTGGGATAATTATCCTTTAACCAAAAATGGCTTTTGAAGCTCTTCATGTTTCTCTCTTATCCACTCTCCCAAAGAGGCCGAATGTCAAGTGTTGAAGAAATTATTGATGTGTGAGCAGTTCCCCCAGCTCTCTGGACAGCTCTGCATCTCTTTCAGAATTATAGCTTACGTCTTGACCTGACAGTTGACCCTGATGTCTGATCTTAGTAGTTTGTTGCAGGGGACTTCATGATACTCCAAGGAAGGTCAAAAGATTTGCTAATCTTTCTCTAACCTTCATCAGGTTTTATCATTCAAGAAAGAAAGAAAAAATCACTGAAATTAGGTCCAAAGTCAGAAAAATTAATTGTGAAATTAAGCAGTTGACACTCTGAATTTGACATGCACATGGATTATTTACCTCATATTTAGTGGGATGAATGAGGGTAAATATTTTACCCATTCCTGATTGGAATAAAAACATTTTTTAAATCTCATGTGAATGTACTTTGCTTTGCATCAACTGTGCATCATGACAGAATTATATATTGTCGATGTTAAATACATTCTGAAAAACGAATAAATGAATGCAGAACATCTTATTATGCTAGGCAGTTTATAATGATAGGCGGATTCTTGCATATGTGAGAGCTGTCACCCGACCCATAAATACCATGTGACTAATTACTCTAGAGCTGCAGGAAAATAAAAAGAACACACACAAAAACACCTTAGAGTATAAGTCTGTTTCACACAGGTAGAAGCCTCAATGCAGATTTCGTTCATTCATGTATTTATTAAGCACCAATAAACACAACAGCAGTTGACCATAGTGCTGTACAAATAAAAAAACATACAAAGTTTAAAAAGTCAAAGCAAGAAAATAAAATTTCAATTTAGTTTTAAACTCATAGACAGATTTAGAAGTTTTCACAGATAAAGGAAAGCTATTCCATAGCCTCGACCCAACTGTTGCAAATGCACGACCACCTCTTGCCTTTAATCGGGACCTAGGCTGAGACAAAGAGTAGTTTTTTTGTAGATCTCAGACATCTTGTTGGCTTTTTTTTCTTTTAATAAGTCAGACAGATAAGAGGGTGCCAGATGATTTAGGTATTTAAAAACAAATACCAATATCTTTAAATCAATTTTATAACACACTGGGAGCCAGTTTAAAGTCTTTAAGATCGGAGTAATATGCTCTCGCTTGCGAGCCCCAGTTAAAAACCTGGCTGCAGCATTTTGAACCATCTGGTGTCGTGATATAGAAGACTGGGGTAGACCAGCATATAAAGAATTACAATAGTCCAGACACGACAAGACAAGGGCATGTGTAACTCTCCCAAGATCTTTAAACGATAACCAAGACTTGACTCTATAGAGAAGTTTTAACTGAAAAAAACTTGACTTCACTACTGTGTTAATATGTTGATCAAATTTTAGGGAGGAATCTAAAAGGACTCCCCAATTTTCCACAGTTGGTTTGATGGAGTTCAAATATCCCATATTATGGTTTACATTAGCCTTATTCACCTGAGGCCCAAACACAATAACTTCTGTTTTACTAGAGTTTAAGCATAGACAATTTAAAGACATCCGAGATCTAATGTCATCTAGACATGCAGACAGATTTCCTAACCCTTTCATGTCTTTTTGCTTCAGAGGCAGATATATTTGTGTATCATCCGCATTAAAAGTGAAATGACATGCCGTGCTTCCTAAGGATATTTCCTAGTGGGAGCATATACAAAGAAAACAGGGTTGGGGCGAGAATGGAACCTTGGGGAACAACACAAGTCAAAGGAGCAACTGAAGAAACAGATTTACCAGATTTATTGGAAAAACATGTCTATGGCCACATTTCTGCAAAATGATCATATTATTGCGTGTTTCATGCTACTTCAAAGTAAAATGTCTAGCGAGTGGTGCTAAAATGCATTCAGTTTTGTCCAAAATAAAAAACATTCGAACATCTCAATTTGTTTCACCAAAGAAAGAAAACATTGCAGGTTTGAAACTTTTTCAGCTTTTAATTAAATATATTTTTAATGACTTTAGACTCAGAGTTCAGAGTTCATGGTTGGTCTTTCTTGAAAGGTTTAGACTATATGTTTTCGCTATTGTATTCCTGCAATGCTCTACTGCCATATTGGAGAAAAATCTTCATCTGATATGAAATCAGCTATTGATTTACTTAATAAAGAATGAGAGTTTTTTTTTTTTTCAGAATCATCAGTGAATAGACTTAAAAAGCAGCTGAAGGCAATTTTAGTTTAGCTTTCTGCTCTTAAATGCCAACCATAAAAGGTAATTTCTACATCATCCTTTGTCATTTCTCTGAGCTCCTCTGTCATTAAGAGATAATTATGATGGAAATGTTTTTGGTTCCTGTAGAAGCCCAAAAAATGAAACATTCTGAGATGAATTTTGAAAGACCTTATTCAGCTCACCTTTCTGTCTTAGAATAAATCTGTTTAGGGACAGGCATTTTACTAACCTTTTGAAGTGGTTCAAAAAATGATCAAAAGCAAGAAGGCTGAGATGTTTCCCCCCAAAAAGCAAGCAAAACAAGTGTGCTAAAGACAAAGGCACATAGGCTATGTTTGTTAGTCAAATGGCCCTTCCTCCAAAGTCCCTCTTTGCTGTTCTAGGCATGAATAAACTGAAAACAGACATTGAAGACACTGAAGAATGCTGCAAATCAAACAGTCTCTGTCTAGTACGAAAATTCTTTTCTCCGCCTTTATAAATATCTGCAGTCATTAAAGCTTGGGTAGGCAATGTTTTTTGTAAACATTCTTTTGCTATACTGGTTTCCCAAAATCAAGTTCCGTTGTCTGAGTTCAATGGAACTTGCGACCAAGAAACACAGTCTCTTCACAGCCTAATAAGAATAATACAATAACTATAGAGGTCTTTTCAATGATTTGACAAGGATGACCTACCTGTCTGTCAACCTATGTATTTCCAATACCTTTGCGCAGCCAATAGCGAGGGTTTGGGGCATGGCCGGGTGGCCACTGTAGCAGCTTGAGCCAGAGGGTGTTTACAGTTGTCAGTGTGGAAAAAGAAATTCTAACATTTCCAAATATTTATTCTTTACAAATACTAAAGAAATTTGTAAATGGAACTTGAATTGTTACAAGGAATCATATAAGCATTCATAAGCAAACTAATCAAAACATTTAGTTAAATATTTATTTAAAGGTATGTGATTTTGTTGATTTAAAAATACTTTCTGCTATGCCTGTTTAAACAGACCTGTAGGTTGAGTTTCCCTCTGTGGTGCTATGAAAACATTTAGCATCCCAACCAGCCTGACACAAAACAATTATTATATTTTGCTATTCCATTTTGTGACCCTAGTGGTGCAGAATTGACACACTTCACCAAGAATATCATCTCAGTTTCAATTCCAAGTGGCTACAGATTGTGAAATTGGATAACTCAGCTGGGTTGCCTCTCAGACAGATTAAGAATGATCCAAAATTTATTGAAGTTATGACTTTGGAGTTATTTGTATACTTCCAGTGGATCAAACTCCATTAACATACAGATTTGATCTGTGTATACAGGGCAAGATGCCTAAGAATGTTATAACATATAGTTTACAGACTTGCTCAATTAGTTTAATATAAAGTCATTCAGATAATTTCAGGAAACTAGAGAAATTATTCTAGCATAGTGCTAATACTGTAGTCCATAGCAGGGACGTGCACAGACATTTTGAGGGGCAGGGGCTCAAGTGGAAAAAAGGGCACTTATGCTTTATTTATTTGAATTTAATTTCTAAACAAAACATTAAATATATTAGAGGTGTGCAATATTAACCAAAAATATATCTCAATATTTTCTGGTATAATGATAATTAGACGATATTTTGCTGAATGTGTTATTGTGCTGATATCTTAAAGACTACCGTGGACAGCTGACTCCTAAAATTTTTCATATTCTTCATATTCTGTGTGGTGATCAGTTAACAGTTTAAATAGATTTTTTTACCTTTTATGGGCATTTTGCCTTTTTTTTCTAAAAGTGTGCATCATCTTTTCCGTCAAATTCTTAAATTGAATCAGTCAATTAGAATAATAAGTCATCTGGGCTGTTACCAAGCAAATGCAATCAGTATGGACTAAATTAATCTTTGCAATGCAGAGAAAACACAGAATCTGCATTAGAAGTGGTGAAAGATGTTGTTTTGCATTTACACACTGTTTAATGCAGGACATGGATGCATTTAACCTGCAGTTGCAAATGCATTAATTCTGTTTTGATATTTTAAACATAAACTTGAATATGATATTTGAAATTATTTTAAAAATATGAAAAGATACTTTAAATGTGAAATTAAAACTGTCAGTAGGTGGCAGTTAATAAGCGAGTCATTGCGACTGAACTGAATCATTTAAACGGTTGATTCATTAGAAACCAATCAGCATCATGTTGCTCAGAACGCAAATTGGAATTATATTTGTTGGTTAAATAGAGCAAAACCGTCAATATTGTGCTAACACGTACAGTGTCTTCATATTAAATCTTGTTTATTGAACTGCTGCTAAATCAATATCACATTTGGAATCATGCTGCTTTTTGGTGGAAAAAAACATCAGTCTTCGCGTAATACTGATTAACTATATGAATATATACATTTCTGCCCCCATATCTTGAATTTTGTGATCATTCTAAATGCATTTTAATAAACTGAATCATGCAGTGAAAAAACGTGCAGTGGTCTAACCTACTAGACTTCCTATTTCCCTTAGCTATTTAGCTAACTTACATGGTAGCTCTCATGAGTCATAGATGTTAGCAAGACAAATTAACTATAAATTACTTTTGTCTTTTGGATAGCTGTAAATTCGAGGCACAGGTAGCTAGTCTGTTGTTCATCACCACTCACCTCCACACCAAGAAAAACACAACTGGAAAGGGAGGGAGGGCTTCACTTCTGCTGTGACTGTACATGTGCTGATCAATGTGTGCTACACTGCTGTGCTGCGCGGAGACGCGG
>JADLZN010005789.1:0-290013 GCA_018155175.1 Sinocyclocheilus anophthalmus
AAGTTATGTAAGGCGTAATATCAGTCACCTGATCTTTATCACAAAATAAGACAAGTGATCTGACCTCTGATGTGAACCAGGAGGGTCTTGGACGAACCTGAAGCGATTTATGTAATGATAATGACTGAAGTCCCTTACTTAACTTGACGGATTGTCATATCTTGCCTAGAGACCCTGAACCACTGCCAGATTTTGGAGCTCTTTCAATTTAACCCCTGTGAACAAAGTAAAACGTGAAATGTCCCAGTACTCATTATTTATGCAAAGTAGAACACTGGAGCTGTTTTATGATTATAAATTAATTAGAAATATGCTTTTTAAAATACTTTTAGTATGGCATGTCACACTGCAGGACACTGCCGTCACTGCTTGCCATGTCGTGTCAACTGCCCACGTTTTGTTGACAAATAGGTGAAAATAGTGCATCTTATTCTCTATAGTCACCTGAAACGTGTGAAAAACAGTAGTGAGTGATGATGTGCTATCAGAGCAGCGCATGAATCATGTGCATCATGAAGGAACACGTGCTGTGAGCTGATATGATGAACATGGCACCAAACAGACAGAGCTGTGCTGCCGATCCCGCACTGCCAAATGAGCAGAAGGGAAGAATGCAGGGCAGATGAAGAGACAAGTCACTTAGCATTTCAAAAGCCTTTTCATTTCCTTCTTCTCCAGCGTTTTCCACACGTTTCATTTGATCGGTCTATTTTGACCTCTTTTCTTACTTTCGCTTACTTTCTCGCCTTGTGTGTAGTAGGGATGAACAAAACTACATTAGTTGTTAGTTTAGGCAACTAGTTAGGCAAAGTTGTTATGTGAACAACTAGCTGAATACTAGTCTAGTATAATTAGCCTGTCAAACTGACCCCGATTATATATAGTATATTTCTTAGGACGCGTGTACATCAAGTCGATTGTTGGATGACTAGTTAGCCACTGGGACCTGCAACTCTGTCCTATTTAGTGTTATTTAGTCTCTTTAGTCTCTTTCTCTCGCTCTGTCAAAAAATGATAGATGAACAGAGTGAAATGTACTTGAGCTCAGGATACACCTGTGGTGGTAATGGATCACATTGATTTTGCAGGCCCCATCACTGTATAAATACAGAAAAGACTTCTCAGTTTGTCTGGGTCAATACCTTGATTTCTCGTTTTTGATACGATGGGCCTCGTCGATAACCAGATAGCGCCAGTTAAACCTCTTAAAGACAGATTTCTCCCGAATCACCATCTCGTATGATGTCACACACACGTCCCATTCACCGGGCATCATCACGTCACGTATGAACGCTGCCTAAAAACATGCACATACTAATTAGGACTGATTAATTATAATACAAGCATTTTGGAGGACCTGCTAGTAGAGTGAACGTGGGTAGAAAGGGCATAGAAAACAAAAACAGAAGGACTTGAGCAGCCTTACTCTTTCATCTTTATCCCCAATGAGACAGACGGCCTTCAGGGTGGGCACCCAGCGCTTGAATTCATTCATCCAGTTATGCAGGGTAGATTTGGGCACTAGGACCATGTGGGGGCCGGGAATGTTCCTGTAGTGCTTCAGGTAGCCTAGCAACGCGATTGTCTGCAGGGTCTTACCCAGACCCTGAACCAATCAGAATACAGAAATCCAGTGAGTCACAGTCTATGACATCAACAAGATAGACCCAGAAAAATCACAGTCTTACTGAAGTCTCTGAAAAAATTCCGGAGCCACATTTTCATTGTAATGAATCTGTGTGGTTCTGCAATGACGCATATTCAGATTATTTCTAAAAATGTAGGCATTCCATTAAGGACTATCATATAGTTGCTTTTACCTGCCACTAGGACCATGTTGGGTTTCAATGCGTTGAGCTTTATTTTAAAACATTAGAGAGAAACAGATTGGGATTTTTACCATCTCATCAGCCAGGATGCCATTGATGCCGTTTTCATACAGAGAAATCATCCAGTTCAGGCCTCGGATTTGATAATCTCTCAAAGCTCCATTCTTAACATCTGTCGATGAATCAAAAATGAATAATCAGCAACCACTGAATCTGAATCTGATCACAGGTGAATGAGCTATAATAAATCATCTAATGAAATCAAGTACTGGATAAGGTGCTTAAATATTACACATCACATTACAGGTGTCTGTTGTTCTTGACAGCTGCTTGATAACACAGTTCGTGTAAATTTGTTGTCACCTTGTGTGCTATTAAAGGTTCAGTGTGTAATTTCAAAACTATAAAAATAATTGCTGTTTCCAAGAATACAGGAGCTCAAAGAGGCTATAAAGTAAGAAAAAAGGCCTTAAAGAAAATGAGACAGAAAAATAATAACGATGGAAACAATCGTTATTTTTGCCATTCCATTTGGGACTGTTAGGGTGTATTCACACCAGGAAAGTCCGCTAGTTCACTTGCTTTGGTCCGGACCAAATACAATGTTTATTTTTTTTGTTTGGTGCGGTTCGCTTTCACACTGCCCTTTTTGCAAGTGAACCAGAAATTGTAAACAAAACCACACGTGTGCTAAGGTCATCCATTCATTGGACAGAAATTCTCAAGCAGGGAAAAACAGGAAGTGCAAAAACAGGCTAATCATGGAGATCTTTCATAGTGCAATTTTTATTATTTTACTGATTTGGTGTTATCAGTTATATGCAATATGAAAAAACTTATGAGCATCATATGAGACAATGTCATACGATGTTGTAATTACGACTTGCCGAAAATAAAATCTATAGATATAAAATACTTAAAGCACATCACAATGTTAGTTTAAACATTTAACCTATATAAATGTGCGCTATTAGGTGCATATCCAATCGTTTGTGCGGAGAGTGGAAGCTGAAGCGCGCTTCAGGACATCAGTGGAAACAAATAAAATTTGCCGTAATTTTTGCTCATAAAGGTAAGAATAATACATCGTTCAGAACTGTAAAGGGTCTATTTTTATTTGTGTGCACTCACAATATCAAAAAACGCTGTGCTTTTGTAAAATAAAGAAAACAAATAGGATGCACTTGCCGTCTCGGGTCTTGAACAGGAGCGCTTCACAAAAATGAACCGAAACTCAGCGAATATTTTCCTTACAGACATGATGAATATATCTATAGAAAGCTTTAAATAATTCAAATCCAAAAAAACTCTTATCATTATGTAATCCGTAAAGATGCATTTCTTTCTAAAGGTGCGTCCAATGATGAGATGGCGAGTCAGGATCATCAATTTCATCTTAGCGACACTGACTCAGAAAACACTAGTTAATAAATAAATAATTAAAAAATCTCTTTACTATTTCCCCCCCAACATATTCATGGTAACTTTTGCGGCAAGCTTTAGCCTATTTAGCGCACTCACATCACGTTGCTGTGCGCCCTGGTCACGAAAACTCATCATTTGCATGTGTTTTTAAGCATTATGGTTTAAAAACAAGTGATTTAAGCCACTGAAATGCAAATAACAGCACTATTTGCGCAAGTTGTGTTTCTGAGCGTGATTTCTGCAATTGGGTCGGATCGAGGTCGGGTCATATTCACACCTTAAATGAACTGTACCAGAGTTCGTTTGGAAGCGGACCGAGACCACCTCTTCAGCTGGGTCTCGGTACGGTGGTTTGGTCCGCACCCGAGTGCGATTGCTGTATTCACACCTGCCAAAAAGGTCCGCACCAAGAGGGGAAACGAACTTGAGTTCGATTCAATCGAAACAAACAAGACAGGTGTGAATACACCTTTAGTGTTGCAGAAACTTTACATTCCCCCTGTAAAGCAGTGGTTCCTATCATTTTTGACTCCAAGGCCCATCAACAAGAATTAAGGATAAAGATATTTATATATAAATATTACAAATATTTTTTATTCACAATTTCTACCTGATAAAATATTCTTGAGCTTGGCATAACTAGAAAAAAAATTACTTAGTTATAAACAATTACCATAGAGTTATATTTTATTTTATAATATTTTATTAATCTGATTTATTACATTTAAATGATAATATTAATGTCTACCTCATATAATCGGGTTTTCAAAGAAAAGTGTAAATCCTAGTTCTTTCAAAAAAATAAAAAAAGAGTTGATTGTTTGAATTAAAAGAAATTATGTTTTTTAGTTGTTGTGGTTTATTTTAATGCTTGTCTTGTCTAATTTTAAGTCATTTTAAGTCATCTTGAGGCCCCTTGGAATTGTTCTGAGGCCCCCTGGTTGAGGACCACTTCTGTTAAGAAATTTACTCACTCTCAAGTAGTTTCAAACATGCATTTAGTTATTTTTCCTGTGTAATACAAAATTAGAATTTTTCTAAAGAATCTTTCTCATACAAAGACCACATACTATATAGTGACTATGAACTGTCAAGATCCAAAAAGAACAAAAAAGCACTATGAAAGTACCATAAAAGTAGCCCATATGACTACATTCAGAGCCTTCTCAAGTCATATGATAGCTTTGTGTGGGAAAGGCCAAAATTATGTAATTATTCACAGTTTTTTTGGATGTCAGTAACATCAAACACCATTTATTCTTGCTTGTCTCGTTACTAAATGTCATGTCAAATAACTTGCACCATATTAAAAATTCTGTATAAATCCTCTTTTTGTGTTCCATGGATGAAATAGCAGCATACGGGTTTAGAATGACATGGGAGTGAGTAAATAATCACAGATTATTTTTATTTAATTATTCTTTTTAAATATATATTAATTGCTATTTGTATTTAAAACAGTGTGAGACTCATTAATAAACAGAAACAGACTGACTGTTCATAAAAACATTGATTCATACATGATGGTGACTCCTCAAAACGAACAAGAACATTAGCTGCCTTCCTGCTCTCAGATAAGAGTTCCTCATCCTCCTCCTGCTCTGTTCGACGATGGCGGTTACTGAAACACACAAACACGGGCCACAAATAAATCAAACCAAATCACCATGACGACATGTCTGACCAACAGCTTTGGGAATAATCGCTAACCTCATGCATCTGAATGTGTGAGCATGCATGTCTGTGTATGTGTGTCTGACTCACTCTCCGACAGACAGCAGGTTCTGTTTCTCATCCTGTTTGATTCGGGGTCTCCCCACCTTGACCTTCAGAGGTGAGGTGGGGGATTTCTGACTGGCAGGCTGAATGAAATGAGCGAACAGCTCTGTCTGCTTCAGCAGGAACTCAAACCTGTTGGCACGGTCTGTTTTCTATAGCCAAGGGAGAGACCAAGGTTTTTGAGTAAATTATTATCTGCAAATTATGACTTCAAACTCAATAAAAAATATTTTTACTTTACAAAGTTTTGTTAAAAAAACACTTTTGTATGAGACAAATGTATGAGACATTTTAAAATTAATTGGTTGATTTTACATTATTTGTATGTCATCATTTAAAAATAATTAAAAATTCTGCCAAATGTGACCTAAACTGTGCCTGAAATCTGAAAAATGCTGAATTCACAAGCAGTATATAAATGTAGGAAGGCATCTAGCATGTCTGAATTCAGTATTTGCTTAACATCTAGTAAATTCCTTCATCTGGTTGATTTCACCTCTATCGCTGGTTGGTCTTGAGGGTTGGAACTGCAAACCTCATTCTTCTCACCTGTGGTTACCACTGACTAACACCTCAATGTCTTTAAAAACCAGCTGCCACTACATTATACATTAACAGTGTGGATTAAAAGTGTAACAAACTCACTCTTTTTTCCTCATACTCAGGGTCAGCCAAGCTCTCCTTCACAGCTGCTTTAGGAGGAGGGTCCAGGAGAAATGGTGGGTCTTCCTAGAAACACAAATCAAAGACACACATTAGATACCAATACATGCAGACAATATATATATTGTAACAACTATTCGATGCCAGGTGCTGTGACAGATGCGTGTGCCTTTTAATGCGCTAGAAACATGTTTTCCTCCACGCATAACTTTCATTTCATGGTATAAATATTAGTAATACACGTAATATTTCCACTTTGTCTAAAGGCTCATCTTGACGGCCAGCAATTCCCCATTAAATTTCACAGACTTTAATGAATAGTTGACAGCTCATATGCGTATGAAACAGACTGAGATCTTTGAAAAAGGATCAAAATTTTGCTGAAATATTTTTTGTTGGATGTTATATTTAGCTCCAAAAATTTAATTTAAATTTTAAGGCCTCTAACACTAGCTTGCTTTATTATTTTTCTATTCTATCCGTTTTCTTTTTATTATATAATAATAAAAAAAAAACCTTGCTACGTGTACAGCGTTAAGCTACCTGGGACTTGTCATAGCACTTGCATATTATTGCTTTTTTGTTGATTTTGATTGCTTCTATTGTCTTCTTTTGTAAGTCGCTTTGGATAAAAACATCTACTTAATGACTAAATGTAGATGTAAATGTAATTATATATAAATGTATAATATATTTACAAACAGTGTCAGTCCTTCTATTTTATTCAATTTACACAGATGCATATGATCTGATCTCCAATTGCATATATATACCCGATCATGATAAGAGGTAACAACTCAAACCAATCAGCTTTCAGTATCACATTAGTACATCACCAAACCCATTTGTGGTAAGACAAAAGATTAAGAAAATCTGTTACGGATGAAAAGCAAATTAATGACACATCTTAAAACAAGTAAGACTGACCAACAGGTAAATATTTACATTTTTCATAAGAAATAGGTATAAATAGTTTAATAAGGATATATATTATATGTGACCTGGACCACAAAACCAGTCATAAGGGTCAATTTTTTGAAATACAGATTTATGCATCATCTGAAAGCCGAATAAATAAGATTTCCATTGATGTATGGTTTGTTAGGATATGTCAATATTTGGCCGAGATACAACTATTTGAAAATCTGGAATCTGAGGGTGCAAAAAAATCTAAATACTGAGAAAATCGCCTCATATGATGGGGTCATATGATGTTGCTAAAAAGAACATTATTTTGTGTATTTGGTGTAATGAAATGTTTATGCAGTTTAAGGTTTAAGGTTTTTTTATTTTCCACATACTGTACATTATGTTTCTCCTCTATGCCCTGCCTTTCAAAAATGCATCGATTTTTACAAAGCTCATCGGTCTGAAAAGCAAAGTGTGCCTGATTGGCTAGCTATCCAGTGTGTTGTGATTGGCCGGATACCTCAAGCGTGTGACGGAAATGTTACGCCCCTACCATACTGTGATGCCGTGTCCCGGCGCGACGAGACGAAACCAACAAAACCCATTATAAACAAAATTACTGATTATAATGACTTATACTGTCTTTTTACTCGTTGCGTTGCATCGCGCCGCGTTTTATGTTTTTATGTCTGCATTTGTGATCGGAGAAACAAAAAAAACAACAAGCCTATTCTACACTGCTCAAAACTCGTGTTTGAATCATCAGTGGCAAATTCTTTAATATAGAAAACATACTTACAGACTGGTGAGTCAGAACAGCCTGCATTGTAGTCTACTCTACCAGGATCCGGAAACAGTCCTCCATAAAATGCACTAATAATAAATTTTCGCTTTCGCAACGAAACACACAGCGTTTTCACAACATGGCGGTGGTGGCGGCAGCAACAATAAAGCCTTCTTTCTTTGCGTGAACATTTGGGCGGCATTATGCAAATCTTCCCACATCATGACGTAGCTTTGTGGGGGCGTGTTTAAACGAGGGTTTTAGGAGGGCGTGGACCAGTCTTAACCTTTTATAAAGAATATCTCTTTGCGTTTGAGACTTTAGTCTTTGCAACTTTAGGGATCTTATATATTCACGAACAGCTTGTAACACTCAAAAGAGAAAGAAAAACTTGAAATCGCATCATATGGACACCTTTATAGTTGTCCAAATGAAGTTCTTAGCAATTGCATATTACTAATCAAAATTTAGTTTTGATATATTTACGGTAAGAAATTTACAAAAAATATATTCATGGAACATGATCTTTATTAATATCCTAATGATTTTTGGCAAAAGAAAAATCGATAATTTTGACCCATAAAATGTTTTTTTTGGCTATTGCTAAAAATATACCTCAGCGACTTAAGACTGATTTTGTGCTCCAAGGTCACATATTGTATATAGCAATATTTGTCAGCTATTGTGTTGGTGATCAGAGAAATTATAATGCATCATTAAGTATCAAGATTATTAGATAAATATAATTTACTGCATGTACGGAAACATAAGTAACAGGAAATATATAAACATCAAACCTAGGGCTGCACAATTAATCAAATTTCTAATTGTGATTACAATTAAGGATATCACAGCCACGCAATCGTTCAAAGGCACAATTACAAAACAAAAGTCCACTTACATTATTCTGCATGCTTAAGATGTTTTTTTTGTATAACAAAAATAAAGTATACATTAGAATAGCAAAACAATAAATCCGCCCTATTTCAGGAGAACGCCGGTTCAGCTTGTTTACAACAATACGGCATGCAGTTGCTTCAAACAATGGCATAATGCTTTCCAAAACATAATTTAATGTAAATCCGTAGGGAATAATCGGCGAATATCATTTTTGTCATTTTGTTCGTGCAGCCCTAATCAAACCTGCTGAAATATTTATTAGCTCGATTTATATTTATTTATGTTTGTCAGCCACTCTGAAAATTCTCTCGCAGGCCACCCCTGAAGAAATGACACTTGTTAATGTTAATATGTCCAGAGAAATACATTTGTTTTTCCCTTTATTATATTTTTATTCTGCTTTAACAGCTGTATGTAAACAGGTGTTTTTGTTTTATAATGTAATGGTTATCAATTAAAACCTTTCACGTACAAATACATTTACTACATTTCTTTTTTACAACCTGCAGTTTGCATTTTATCTAGAGCATAACTCTGATGACAGGATGTGGAACAACATGTTTGTTTGTTTTAATAAATGGGCTTTTTTTATCCAGCTATTCAAAGCTGCAGCCTTACTTCACCTGTAACTTAAGCGTAAAGTAACAAGTAACATCAGCCATTCGTTACAACAGGTTGTCATGATTACCATAGTTGCTATAATTATTGTTTCTACTGTACATTCAAAATAAATCATTATGAGATCCAGTCATTTCTTCTTTTATTAATATTGTTATATGCATGTGGTGGCACATACATTACCAGAATTGTATTCTAGTAACAATAACTGTACTAGTTATAGTATTTCAGCAGAATCTAGGGTTACCATTGTAACTTTTTAGGGGGGGGGGGGGGTTACAAATCTTAAACTCATAATCACTACAGTACGCCAATAAATAACAATACAACATTTACATTGATTGCACGCGATTTATGTAAACGCAGCAATATGAACGACAATGTACAGTGTGACCAGACATGCGTTCAGTCTGTGGCTGCACGAGGAGCGGCGCAACTCTGCATGCAAATCTGTCAAAGCCACAAAAACATGCTCTGAAACACTGAGTAATAAACATCTGAAGCTCGAGCTCCGCCTTCCCGCCATGTTCCGTTCCCCCCAAACGCAGACGAGCTGGAAACTTCTGCATCCTGCTTTTCACACACACTCTGTACTTCTTTCTCTTTACCTCTTCCGCCTCCGCGTGCGCCTCCCGAGAAGTAGACGGTAGCTCTTCGTCTGACATGTTGGTTAATGTACGAAGCTTTTCATGAGTTACTGGTGACCAGACAGTAAGTTATAAAGCATAATTTTGGTGTATGCGTCATGACAGGACCGTACAGTCACGGCGCGCGCACACGCCCCTTTCAGGGCTTCATATTAAATCTCGCGAGAACGGAGCAATCCATAGCCGCTTTCAGAGCTGTACTCTAGATCTCGCGATATTATCAAATGCTCAAAAATGACACAAAGCAGAAAGATCAAATGTATCATATTGTTGTTTTTTTTGCAACAATGTCTCAGCTTAAACTAAATGCCCTGCTATTGTAAAGTGACCAGATTAGTATTTATATAATCTATTAATTAAAAAACAGCAATAACACATTGTATGTTTTTGTTTTCAGTTGTTGTGGGATCCTTAAACTATTATTATGCATAATGATTATTATGATGTTTCGGGTCAAATGACCCTAACCGGTTTTAATACAGTGCATCGAAAACAAAACGAAAGATACCATATGATAAATAAAATAAAAGTATATTTAACCATTTTTATATGCTATATATTTTTTTACATTTGATTTAATATTTTAAGTGGTTGACATTTGATTTAATATTTTAAGTGGATCCCCACTGACCACAACAAATATCTCATGACTTTTCCAGTTGTTTGTGATTTAATGGATAAGGATTAGGGATAAGTTGTTGTTTTTTTAAATCACAAATTTTAAACAAACATATATATATATTCATAAAATGTGCATTTTCATATATTCATATTTTTTCAAGACATTATGAAACCTTTCATGAAATATTAATTAATTGAGTTATTATTTATGTGTTTGTTTGTATATTGGCTTATTTTGTAATGCTTGTTGTCTACCATTTTATGATATCTTGAGGCGCCCTTAGAAGTGTACTGAGACCCCCCTAGTGGGCCCCGGCCCTCTGGTTGAGAATTACAATTTTATTAATTTTTCAAATGTTATTTGATGTTTGTGTTTTTGGAAGAACGTAAAAGAGACGAAAAGTTCTGTTGACTTGAATCATATACAGGAGCAGCCATTATTATTAATAAAAGTCCGTTGGGTTGGTTGGTCGGGTGGTTGTGGTGGTTGGTACTGTGGGTGGGTAATGTGGGGTGGTAATATTAATCAAATATTTTGTGCCAAAAAAGTATTTTGATATAGATATTGGTCACTAGATGGCAGACAGACCCCACAGCATTTCCTCATGCAGCACAACCTGCTTCTTCCCATAATGTGCAGATAGGAAGAATAATGGAGGTTTACCTGAAAAATATTTGTAGGGCTGATAATGGTGGCATGCATAACAAATCAATGTTTAAAAGTTTGAAATAATTCATAATTTTTCATTTTCCATCTCCCTCCTTTCCTTCTCTAAGGCTCCAACAACAGATGGCCTAGTAAACCAGTTCAAATTCCCCTCACAGCATTTTCCAAACTGACCTTGGGTTTTCTCACATACACATACACACAAGGTCATGTGCTACTGGAGGGAGAACATATTGTTCTTCCTCCCACCAGCACACACACCACACACACAAACACACAAACACACACACATGGCAGCACGGTTGCTTTCCTGTACATACATTGGCCTCTCAAAGATCACATTACAAACTAAAAAACACACCACGATCTCCTCCTCCCACACGCTGTTTGTTCCTCCTCTCTCGCTCTTTCTCTCTCACTCGGCCCTTGGTCAATGCTGTGAGTTCCTCCTCTCTGTGTTTGGGGGGTTGAACACAGGATTCTCTCTGCCTTCCTCTCAGTCTGCAATCAGCAATGCACACACACACACGCACACAGCCAGACGCAGCAGCTATGAGCGCAGGCGATGTGGTGTGCACAGGATGGCTCATAAAATCCCCTCCGGAGAAGAAGCTAAAGAGATTTGTGAGTAAAAGTCCTGTGTGTCTGTGTGTGTGTGTGATGTGTTCAGCATTAGAAGCGGGTACTGCAGTATAATGATCCACTGTCAGTTCATGTTCTCTGTGTTTTTAGAACACAGCTGTGTTTCTCTGTGCTGCACAGTTGCATTTTAATACATACTAAGTGTCTTAACTATGACTTACACTTGCGCTTTCTCTGCTGGTTTCTATCACTGTCAGGGTTTCCTACTATTCAACTGTGCCGTGCCGAAGGCTCTGCTTGGCTGCATTTTATTTTCTGTTGCCTGTGGACTTTAGATGCTGTTATGTGATGCTTTACACATGCTAATTCTCAGCTGTGTTTATGCAGCATTTGTGTGCCTTCTCGCACGGGGCTGTGCTGCTTTGCATTGCCTCTTGCCTGTGTCAAATTCAGTGCTGTGCTTTGTGACAAAGCAGTTTACCTGTGCTGTACTGTATGACTCTGTCATGGAATGCATCTCAAATTCTAGATTTCTTGTACAAAATTGTATATTGCAGTTTATTCTGACAGAGTGACAGAGCATTGTGCTTTGTCATGTAACTGCAGTCTGTTTGTTATTTGTCTATTGCAGAAATGCAGAGCGCATATTTTGTTGTCCTTTGCCGTTCCTGTGTTTGATGTCCCTTCCTCATTTCTTTTAGCATGCAATCTGTTTATGTTTACTGTGCTTAATTGTGCAAGCGTTTCACTGTGCTCAGCTTTCATCTGTCAGAACAGAAGCTACAGTGCACGTTTTACTTGTGGCCGAGCAAATGCTACTTGTATTGTTGTGATGTTTGCTATACAAGTAAACAGGAAACAGTTTAAAACAGGAACTATTAAAGTAAAACTGGAACAGTTTAAAACTGAAACAGCCTAACTGTGTTCTCTTTTTACTGTGTTAAATGGTGCTGCATAATCTGTTGTAAACGGTTGTGCCATGGTAGTCCCTATTAACAGTATACAGTCCTGTTAACAACAAGAATAACTATAAAAATATTAAGAAAACCACACAACTGTTCCCAGGTTCTGTTTTATTATAGTTTTGGCGTCAGTCTCTTTGTTAGTCTTAAATCCTTTAGTCATTCTGTTGGGTGAATTTAGATTTTTTTTAAATCAGTCAGCCCAAAAAAATTATAAAAAAATGAAGTCTCTAGCCACACTAAGGATAATCTGGTTAATGTTAAGGTTTGAAAAACTCTCTAGGTCTGTTGAGAATGGGATTGTCCTATACCACAGCCTTTTTACTACTACCAACTAATAACACAAGGGTTAAACAATATTGTTGGAATCTCATTATGAGCATTTTTTTTTCACCTGATATGAAGGCTTTTTTAAAAACTTTGCAGTCCTGACTTTAAATAGCTCCTAAGCATGCTAAGCAGATTGGATCATACCTAGTAACTGCAGAGAATGCACTTTCAAATAAAACCCTATAATTGTTTGTGGGCTTCCGGGAATTACACATATTACATTATAGTGTATTGTTATTGGTCTTGTGAAACAAGCCTAACTGTGATTGACTCCCCTCTGCTTTATCATAGAATTCAGATAATTGCAACTTTATAGTTAGCGTTCCTTGGGTGATGGAAATTAAATTCTGAAAATTTAAGATGAAGTATAAATCATTTTAGTCGTATCACACCATTCATGCAAAAGAGTACAGCTGATTGTTATTTTAATCTCACTAAAATAAATATGATAGTTTTTGTTGGATTTTTCATTTAGTTTTAAAGTTTAGTTCGAGTTTGTTGTGTTTATCTTTTAATAGTTTTGTTTTTTTTAAATTTATTTTGTATTATTGTTGATCATTCAGTTTGTGTTTATTGTATTTCAGTTAATGAAAAGCTTTTGTAAATTTTTTTAGTTTTAGTTTTTTTTTTTTTTTTTTTTAGTTAAATACAATAACACTGTTTAGGTTGATATTATAAAATGAAAGTAAGGAGGATAATTTTAAGGTGATGGGTTCCCTTGTTGGTCACCGTTTCTTTTAGTTGTGTTCATCCTTTTTTAATCACCCTTTTTGCTTCTTGGTAATTTACTAGTCCGTTTGTTATGACATAGGAAGTTTTTTAACAGCACAATATTTCAGTGTAGTCTCTAATTAATATTGAAGAAAATAAGAACTTATGGGTTATAAGAATCACTCCCAAAACGAAGGTAAGGTACAGTTTTAGGTGAATTATAGCATGTCAAACTTAGTGCACTGCTGGACATGTCATGTCAGGCTAACCCATTTACTAATTCTTGCAAGTCAACGTCACCCTTTTTATCACCATTATTTATATAGCGATTTTTACAATGCAGATTGTGTCAAAGCAGCTCTACAGTATCAAAATAGGAAAATAGTTTTGTTTGTCAATGCAAAAGGGGGCAATAGTACACACACTCAATTTTCAGTTAAGGGCAGACAGTTCATCATTGAACTTCAGTGGTGTATGTCCTCAGCTCAGGTTCAAGTTTAAATAGTATCTGTTGTTGTGTGCAATTCTAATATCCTTATCGCACGACGTTTCCTATCCCTGTTGAAATTTTAAGCTTTCCTTTGTCAACTTTTGACTACAAGCATTACTGAGTTCATTATTTTGCTGATTAATACACGTATAATTCGCAAAATCGTTTATAAAACAGCCCTCTTTTCCAAACGCAGGGCCGCAATATTATGTCAACAAAAAAAAAAAGATCCGATTTACTATAACAAAGAATACGTGTACTCTAATTTAAAACCATTTAGACATTCAGAGGACACTTGTTGATTAGGCCTCCAATGTAGAAGGGGAGGGTTCGTCAGGTATTGTGTTTAGAGAAGAAGGGACTAACTCTTATAGGGAGGACCACCAGTAATAAGATCTTAAGATGTGTGTTCAAAGTGTCAGTCTGACACCACAAACATGCTCTCTCCCACTCAGCCCTCTCTCTCTTTCGCTCTGTTTTTGTGTGGAAAGTTGGTACGTTTACTCAGGGGTGTCTTTTGCAAAACATGTTTGTGGAACGCCCTTGCTACGGGGTGCTCAGGGCCAGTTGGGAGGATTCCCGTAGACGGACCAATTGCATTCACGAAATCGGCTGTGCACTTTCAAGAAACACACAGGCAAAAACAAGGGCCTTTTTTGAATGCTATTAGTTAGGAGGTTTCCTTGGGTAACCCTGGTTTCTGATTTCCCTGACAAATAGGTGAGTCGCAAAACAAAGTGTGTCGTAGTCTGGTTTGTGCTAATGTGCGTGTATCATTTTTTGGTCCTATCCCAGCTAACATAGTTTAAGGCACTCACTGCATGCAGAGCTACTTAACACCTTTCCTTCCGCAAAATGTTTATCTCTTGGATCCATCGCTCGCTCGCCTCTTTTCCTCCGTCTAACTATCTCTCTTTCTATGGTTTTTTGATGGCTTCATCTGGTAGCAAAAGGGGCAAGGCAGGGTTTATTGTAGTTATCGGTTTGTAAACGCGTTTCTTGTAGTTAGTTGTTTTTGTAGTATGTTTGTTGTGTGCTACCAGTGTGATCTTTTTCTTTCTTTCTTTCTTTGAATGTTTTTTTAACATTTTAGGTTAAAAAGTATTATTTAAGGAGCTGTGACAGGTCACTATTTCCTTGAAGTGTTTCTCTAGTTTTAATCATCCTTAAATCTAACATTATTTTAACATTATTTTTATTTTAATAATATTGCATGTAGTCTTTCAGTTAATATGATGTCATAAAACTGCATGCACGTTAATTATATAATTATATAATTGTTTTAGCTTAAGTATATTAAGTCACACTGCAGGATACTGCTACCACCTCATACACTTCGAGAAAAAAAATAATCTTAAAAACCTTTCTATAATTTAGAAATAACATGTTAGCCTTGATAGTAATGTTCTACTGTATAATACTACATGATTTTGAGGTAGACAGTAAGAAAAAGATCTGTATAAAAACACAAAGCATTTTCTTTAACCCTAAAATAAAATATGTATATGTAAAACAGAAATAACAAGTAATTTGAAATTCAGGTGAAACACCTGTGAAAAATCATTAAAGGGGTCATATGATGCTGCTAAAAATAATAGTATTTGGTGTATTTGGTTTATTGAAATGTGTTTATGTGGTTTAAGGTTAAAAAAAACATTTTTTCCACATACTGTACATTCTTGTTTTTCCTCTATGCCCTGCCTTTCTTAAACGCGTCTATTTTTACAAAGCTCATCGGTCTGAAAAAAAGCGAGGGTGCGTTGTGATTGGCCGAAATAGCTTAAGCGTGTGACGGAAATGTTACGCCCTTGCCATATTGTGACGATGCCCTGTCAGGGATATATTATATATATATATGCAAGCATGAAGCGAGTAAGTGTATACTTTTCCAGTTGTTTTTGCTCCGTCAACATAAATAGTTCCAAACATGCAGCAGAACTGCTGTGTGTTTCATAGCAACACAGAGCAGAGGTGATGTTTCCTTCCTGAATGAATCAACGTTTTTGAACAAATCATTTGAGTAAATGATTCAGTGGCTCGCTCACAAAGGCAGTCATTTGTTTCGTTTCTAAATGAATTTGCGTTTTTGACCAAATTGGTTGAATGAATGATACAATGATTCACTAAAACAATCACTTGTCGACACCTACTGCAGAATGAAGTAATATGCAGAAAGAGCTTTACTGCACTGTTATTCTTATAGTTATTTACTTAAAGGCCAAGAATTCGAAAGTCTCGAACATCCAAAGAAAACAGCGTAAACTTACATTTCGCAAAATAAGATGGATAGGCCTATAAGTACAGAAACGTCATCAAGACTATCGTTACTTGTTTGCGCAAAACATTAAGGGAAAACATTTACTCTTTACTCTTTGTTGTTTACATTAGGAAGAAAACAAAACACATTGTTAAATGTTAGTTTGGATTCACATTTACTTACCTTGATCTAAAACGAACTATACAGACCAAACCACAGATATTTGCTGCAAACACATTTAGACAAACTCTTAAAAACACACACATTTAAACATGAAAGTATTGCTGTTTGTTTAATGCAGACAAACGTTTAGGCCATTTTCAGACTTCCCTTCTGTGAGGGGTTCTGGGAAAACGTAGCTCTAGTTCCTCTCTTTGATTAAACCATGCATGCATAAGAGGAAGAAAATATAACCATTCAAAAAGAAAGAATAGAGAGAAGGTCTTTGTTTGCGAGAGAGGTAAACCAAGGCCATGGCCTGACCCTGCTGTTCTGAGCATGCCCAGAACAACGTGTGGTCTCTGACGAATTCTGACACGGGAAGAATAACTTATGTGTTTCAGTGAAATCCACACACACACACTCACATTAGTGACTCAAAATGGAAAAATTGTTAAAGATAACTGTGTTTTAATCAGTGCCTGGTGGTTTGTGCCTTGTAACTTTCCTTATACAGTCAAGCCTGTTTCAAATTGAGTTTTGGACAGTACAGCAGTGCTAGTAATTAAACTTTTCTTTTTTAAAAAATAACTTATTTTTTCTTTTAAAAAAGTAAATAACTGAGAAATTGCTTAGGTTTCAGGGTAAAATATACCCACTTTAGCCTTTGTCAGCTTTCTTGCATGTCTTATCATTAAGACCAAGAAGATGGAGACATTCGCCTTGTAAGCAACATTTAAGCAAAAACTGTTCTACATTTCCTTTATATATTCTGCGTAAGCGTTAATGAGGTGTGATTACTTTTAAGGAAGTATTTGTGGTAATTTCTCCCCCTTTACTGTAAAGTCTATTTTTATAAGTGATCTGTAATGTCTGTAATTTTTTCAGTGTGACAACACTTACAGTATATATGAAAAGTTCAGAATTGCTTGAAATGTGGTTAAAATTGGACATACTCAGTCTGAACGCATGAGCGTAATATCCTAATACTTATATTAGAATATTATTATCATTTTTCAGCCAGTGATCACTGTGTCTTTTTGTTGTTTTATTTCATAGAAAAGAACAGCTTTAAAAACCTTTAGTGTTTGACAGGAAAAATGTATATGTTTGGAGCAACTTGATTTTCAGATTAAAGCAAATGATCTATTGAAGGTGTGACTTCCATCAGACCAACCAAATGATTTCCAAATGATTTCTCACTTCACACTTACAATTAACCCCCTTTTTTTGGATGTTGCATTCAAAGTCATCATCTTAAAAATCTGAGGTGTCGCATGCCCCCTGTATTTGAATAGGCATGGCACTCCTGGATGTACTGTAAGTGTACTATAAGTCACTTTGGATAAAAAATGTAGGCTGTGAGACCAAAGTAAATGGAGAAGTCTTTTCTGGCCTCTTCTTGCTTAACCTGGCTCTCAGGACTCATGTCAGCACTTAGTCTGGATCTCAGAGAAGAGGAAGAGAGTTTGTCTTATGACGCTAGAGGGATAGAAATCCTGCAGCTCTGCGGCTTTCTTTCCCATCATGCATTTGTTTGGATCATATTAGGCATCTGAAAAAAAAAACAACCTCAAGGGAGGACGTCAGGGTTTTCCTGATTATACACGATTATGCACGACTGTGGCCTTTTTAAAATATTGCAGTAAGAAAGAAACTTATTTTTTAGAATGAATTGAACATAAATAGAGAAACGCTCAGAAAACTGCTCTTGTTTCTCAAGAGACCTTAATGACACTCCCCTGCTGGTGAGTTAATTAGATTAAATTCTTAGACGCCTGTGTGAGACATCTTTACCGTCAGGTGTTGTGTAACAGCTGATTGCTGTGGTGAAATCTTGGTTACACAAAGAAAACAGCAACTAAGTGAACAAAGACGATTTAACTTGAAACAACAGAAGGGAATGATGTCAGACAGAAGTAAAACAGAATGCACAAGTTGCTGATGGTTCCAGAAAATTTAGGATCGGAGCTGTTACGTTGAAAGGCCACACAAAACTGCTGAACTTTCTCTTCTTTGACTGAAATAACATTCTCAAGAAAGGGAATAAGGATTCAGTCCAATTGGACTATAAGCTAGTGGCAATGACAGATGGTGTTTTTTTGGTTTGGGTTTTTGGTGGGTTTTTGGTGCCGCATCTGATGGTTATTTTGGCTTTCTAACTTCACCTTACTGACATACTGTAAATCAATTCCTAAATTGTGTTCAGACTGATTATGTCACCATTCAAAATGTATATAACATGTTTGACATTGGCATTAAACTGAACACTCTCTGTGATATCAATTTATCAAAGATATATCCTGTATATGTGTTTATGTTGAATTACAAATAATAGTTTTAATTTAGTTGTTAAAAAGTTTAGTTTTTTCTTATCTTGGCTAGGACAGTAAGTGAACTGGTGCCCCCTCAAAAAACTGTAGGCCCCTCTTTATTTAAGTTATTGTATTATCTTCCCTAATAAGAAAAAGAAAGAAAAAAAAAATAAGAAAAAGAGCAAAAAGGAGAGAGAAACTATGAGTAAACTGGGGACTGCAAAGGAACTGCCACTTTCTCTTTATTCCCTGTCATTCTCTTTCCTGAGAAAAGTATTTCTGCAGTAGTTTCTGTTACATCACTGAAAATGGAAAGTCGCATGCACAGGAGAATTCTCTGAAAGACAGACTTCCAGATTTCACCTGAGGCAGGTGCTGCTTGCACTTAATTAACCCACCTAAAGGGTCATATGATGTGATTTAAATTTTTCTTTTGTCTTTGGAGTGTTACAAGCTGTTTGCTCCCTAAAGTTGCAAAGACTAAAGTCTCACACCCAAAGAGATATTCTTTATAAAAGTTAAGACTTGTCCACGCCTACCTAAAACGGCTTGTTCTAACACTCCCCCACATGTCTACGTCACTATGTGGGAAGATTTGTCATAAACACCCGCCCAAATGTGCACGAAAGAAAGAAGGCGTAAACGTTTATTCTCTCTATAGAGTGTTGTTGCCGCCGCCATGTCCGGTGGAGGACGCTGTGTTTTCGTTGTGAAAGCAAAACTACTTTATTTGGCCTCCAAAGACTACAAGCTGCTTCAATCATCCTGGATCTGATCCGTCTGGTCGCTGGGAAATACTCAACTTAGTGCTGTGGATCACGGATCGGCTTTCACTCGGGACTAAGCGGAGTCCACCTGGGTCTCACATTTGTTGCCGGCAAGCCCTCCGCCAGCTACCCGTTCTCAAGCCTACCAGCCTCTTCTCCACGTCTAGAGGAACCGCTTTGTGTGACGCTGTGTGTTTTCGTTGTGAAAGCGAAACTACTTTGTTTGGCCTTCCAAAAGAGGACACGACTAGAAATGAGTGGTTAAGTTGTATTTACAACATTGTTCCAGAACAGTTCAACCAATATTCAAATGTGTCCAGCGCATTTTATGCAGGTTTCCTGAAACCTGCAGAGTAGCCTACAATGTGCACAAAGGCCGTTTCTATAAAGTGGGGCAGTTCCAACTTTGCAAGGACGGTCTGGCGCTTCTGATTAGACATAAGACCTAAGAACCTAAGTATATCATTTACCTCATAAGGTACTATAGCCAATTACCTCATGACGTCATAATAACCTAATATCTTATTAATGGAATAACAACTTAATACATCTAATCATATTTTTGGAACTGATTACAGTGCAGAAACTGGATTTCTAGTTACTGCTAAAGCCAGGAGATTTATACTGATTGACTTGGTGTGTAAGTGTTGATTATTTACTTCTTAACCGAATGAGCACCCTGTTTCTGCTCCAAGAGATTAATCTGTGTGTGTTTCTTGGGAAGTAAGTTTGTAAGTCATTTCTGACTGCAGACCACACCCTGCCCAGTTTAGACAGAAGTTTATCTGTAAGTTTGTTCTTGCATGTACACTAGGGAGGAGTGTGAAATTTTATATTGGGGAAATTTTATATTAGGTAAATAAGGGAAATCATATAAATGAAACTTACTTATACAAACGACACAAATGTATCAGTCTAGACCCATTTCTGCAATGACTTAACTCTTGTAATGATCATCGTTTACTTTTATTGCAAATTCATCTAATGCTCTTTGAGTTTCATTTTCACATTTAGTCAAAATAAATCAAGCTGTTTTCATTATTGCGCAATGAAATTGGCTCCGAAGTTGGTTTGAACACAGACACGGCATGGTGTGAAAAATGGGGCGAGACTGATTTGTAATTATATATTCTTTTGTAATCATGTATAATTTGTAATAATTATCTGTTTACCTATTTATTAACATTATCCAATAGCCAGCCTTAGTGGCATCAGTGGAAAAGTGCATTTGTTTCAGAGGAAGTTAGTATATTTTGATCAGTGTTATTTTAGTATCATTTATATACTGTCATTGTATTTGTTAATATTTTGAATTAGCATGTATTTTTATATTTTCAGTTTTCTTTTTAACTTTTACAATATTTTTTAAGCTTTAATTTATCTTTACCAAAATGTGTCAAGATCTAAATGGGGGCAAATGTTTCATGTGAAGAGGGAATGCTTGCAGTCTGAAAACAAGACCTAAAGATCTAAAGCTCAAAGGAGACTTTTTGACTTGATTGCTAACCTGTGTGAGTCCATCCAGCAGAACAGTGTTAATCTAATTCTGTTCCCCTCTCTGTCTCTCGCTCTCTGTCCCTTTCTCTCTCAGTCATGGCGAAAGCGATGGTTTGTTTTGCGGAGGGGTCGGATGAGCGGGAATCCTGATGTTTTGGAATATTACCGTAGCAAGAGTTCCCGAAAACCAATCAGAACCATCGACCTGAAGGAGTGCGAGGTCACCATCGAGGCAGAGGTGCAGCCCACCAAACGCCAGTATGAGAATCAGCACCTGTTTGTGGTCAAGACCTCCACGCGCATCTTTTACCTGCTGGCCAAAACGGCAGAAGAGATGAACATCTGGGTACAGAACATTGGACAGATTTGCACGTTTGGAGGACTGAACAGACATGCAGGTGAGGAGGTTTATTATAGAAGTTTTATTTTGTTTTTTAAGTCTTGGACCACTTAGTATGATATGCTCAGCAGCTGATAAATTTTAGCCTCTGATAAAGTTCTAATAGTGTCGGAAATGTTGGGTTGCAGTCCTGCAATCATTTTGCTTTCCCTTTACATTATCATCATACTCCTGAACACTACCTTATGATTTCTCTGAAGAATGAGCAGTCCATGACTTCAATCTTCAGTTCACACCTGACTCCAGACACTTTGACTTAATTTTTCCCCTTTTCAATGCAAATCACTACACATTAACATTAACACAAGGGCTTGGTTTGGAATTATTTCAATTTTACATGTGAGAATGAGAATGTGAGAATGAATGCAGTCAATTATAAAAAATAAAAAAAATACAAATTTTTCCTTATTAAATTAACTAATAACTTATGCTCATCAATGCTACATTTATTTGATCAAAATACAGCAAAACAGTAATATTGTAAATATTATTACAATTTTAAAATAACTGGTTTTTTTTTGTTGTTGTTGTTTTTTTAAATATAGTGTAGTCTAGGCCTGGGCGATAAAACGGTATCGATATTTATTGACGGTACACCTTCTTCGATATCGATAGAAAAATTGTTCGATATAGCGCACGATATAGGCACGTACTATGAGTGACGCAGACAGCACACACAAGCATGAACACATGCTGAATTGAGTGCTGTGACTCCCTGTGATGAGGAGATTGTGAATAAAGAATGAATATTAATCGAATTTAAAATAAACATTTGCATTTGAATGTTAGGTGTGCATCAGGGAGCATCATCAGTGGCGCGCGAGATGCGGTGATGATGTAAGTGACGTTGTTGCATTTTAAGGTTTTGTTAGTCTAGCCCACGAGACGAACCGCTGCTGTGTTATGCATTCAAAATATTAGAGAAATATAGAAGCTCAATGCGGAGAAGATCTTGAATGGGTTAAAACTGAAACCAAGCCATTCACACAGAACGCATATTCAGCGCATTTTTTAGATGGACAAATATGACTGCTGCACTCGCGTCTCACAAGAGATGTAGCCATGCAAAGTTTAGACTTTTAGAAAACACGTCACAAATTTGTGGCGGTTTATTCCTTTTCACTGCATCTCACATGTTTTTAAATGCAATCTGTGTGAATGGAGCTTTGGCTCTTTGGATTAAGCAATGCATAAATACATTATGCTGTTTTGTTCATAATTGTTTATTCAATTTACGAATTATATTTGATTTTTATGAGTTAATTTAGACGTAATGCAGGTTTTGTTATAGACATTTATTTCTTTGCATTGACAATTTAAATGCGCTATTTTTTTGCTCATTGCGCCCTCCTGTGGCCTCGCGAGACAATTAGACCTATACAATAAAGACCTATTTAATCTGCATATAAAACATTAGAAATTAATGGTTAATTTTTATTCTGTTTGATTTTAAACAAAAAGATTTTTTTTGTCCTCTATAAATTGTTAATTATAAATACAGTGGTTAAATTTAAACTTTTTTCTATTGCTTTTTGTTTTAATAAAGGTTATAAAAAATGTCAATAATTATCGATACCAAATGATATGAAATATTATATCGTTAATACATTTTTTAGCTATATCGCCCAGCCCTAGTGTAGTCTTTAATGTCACATGATCCTTTAGAAATTATTCTGACATGCCGATTTGGTGCTGCAAAAACATTTCTTATTACTATCAGTGTTTAATATACTATATATTGCTTAATATTTTTGTAGAAACCCTATTCACTTAGATCCTTGATTTATATACAGTTCAAAAATCGAAATAAAAAAAATTGTAAAATAAAATTAATAAAGTTAACTGTCACTTTTGATTAATTTAATGCATTCGTGCTGGATAAAAGTATTAATTTCTTTAAGAAAAAAAATATTTCTGATCATAAACATTTTTTGTACCTCAGCAAGTGGCAGGCGATAGGACAAACTGGAATGACAACTAAAAGTCTAACTAAAAACAAAAGCATCTCAAAATAAAATTCTTAGAACTAAAATTATTTAACCTTTTTTTGCAGTATCATTAATAAATACAAACCGTATATGCATGTGGGTTTATGAGAAAGGAAAGTGCTACAGATGAGCTAAAACAGGAAAAACACTTGTACGTAAAATACTCCAAAAAAACAGCCTACGATCAGCCCTTTCACCACATCAGATCCCTGCATTAACCTAAAGATTCAGTTTTAAAATGAATAAACCTAGCCTGGGAAATAATTAACCACAGGACGTTTCTCCAGAGAGAGATGCATAGACAGAGATGCAGACACAATCCATGACGCTGTAATCTAGGCGAGGTCTTATTTTAATATTCTGTTCCATTCCTCCATCTCTCTTCCTCTCTTTTGAATAGTCTGCAGAGCAACATCTGCGTCACAGAGGAGCGTTCAGACACACACACGTCTGTCATAACATACTCCTTAAGTCCGGTCATCCCATATAGTGCACTAACAGCAAAAGCCCCGGTCACTATCCTGTTCCACAGCATATCCTAGCCGAAAACGTGTTTGTTTTGTTAAGCTGGAACAGTATTATTGTAAAAAAAAAAAGAAAAAAAAAAAAAAAAAAAAAAAAAAAAAAAAAAAGACCCAAGTGACGTTTTAGCAGTTAGAGTGGCTAACGTGATATACCAAACACGGAGAGTGAGAGAAACCACAAGTTACACATTACTTGGAAAGATAACAGAAAGATGAGTGATACAGCAGGGAGTGTTTCAGACACACACGTGCATGGTTACTGTTTAATTACCAGAAACACACGCGGAGGGTTGCACACGCCTCTAAATGACTGTGAAAGATAAAGCTAGTATATACAGAACAACAGGCACATCTATGCCCTTTTCCCCACACATATGGACATTTTTCTTTATGTTGTTTAAAGGGGTGGTTGATTGCGATTTCATTTTTTTAACGTTAGTTAGTGGGTAATGTTGCTGTTTGAGCATAAACAATATCTGCAAAGTTACGAAGCTGAAAGTTCAATGCCGTCTTTTAAAATTCTGGCAGTTTAATGCCTACAAAAAAGGTTCATTTAGGACTACAACGAGTTACTTCCCGGGTTCGTGACGTAACAAACCCAGGTAAACCCCGCCCTCGGGAAAAGGCAGCAAAGGGTGCGAGGCCATGCTGCGCTGCTTTAGAAAAGAGGAAGAAAAATAGGGGTGCACGTAAAAATCTATTCATATGAATCGCGATTCTGTCTTCTAAAAATTCTAATGGATTCACAAGATTCAAATTGTTCTAAAGCAGCGGTTCTTAATCCTTTTCCTCGCGTCCCCCTGCTCTGCACACCTCTGCATCTCTCTCTCTCTCTCTCCATTTCGCTCACTCCAACATTGAACGTTCCAATTATACACTTATTTCCCATAGCAGGAGAGCGTTAACATGTACGCACGTGCATTTTGCCGTACGTATTAGCTTTAATCAGGATAAAACAGTATATTAAAAGCTAATATAAGCAGTAGCATTTACAAATAACAGTGTTTCTAAAGGTATGAGACAACAACAAACAAAAAGCATACCGTTTAGAGCCGTGCTTGCACAGGTTCTGCATGATCCTCTTTAATAATATCCTCTGCTTCTCAATCGGCCTCAGACTGATAAGCGATATTAATAACGGTGTTGTTTACAATACAACCGGAGCACGTTCTGAGCTTGAGGGGCGGGATGTTCAGACGCACTAGAGGCGGTTTAGCCTATCACAACACACTGGGCTAGCTAACCTGTCAGAGCCCATCGCTTATTTCTGAGGGCTGGGCTTCATAAAAACAGGAAATGATCAGCGCGTTTCTCAGAGAGAGGGACAGAGCAGTGTGGAATAAAGGAAAATTATACAACTATGCGTTTTTTTAACGAAGCTTCCAAACACATGTTAGACTGCACCCCTAACCATCAACCTAGAACAAGCCAGTGAAACCCCCCTTTAGTCTAGATGGAGCCAGAGTGACTTCTAGACGTACTGTGAAATAGCGAGTGTGCTTTAGAAGAAGACCGCAAACGTCTCGTCGCTGCTTAGGCAGCTAACCTCCTTTACAGACCCCATCGGACTGGATCTCAGCTCTTATTTACAGAAAGACTCTTCTGCATGATGCAGACGCCAGCTGGGTGAGAGAAGACACAGCAGAGATTGTAGTCACACCTGGAGAGCCACAGTTTCAGATCCTGCTTTAAGCCATGTGTCGAGACGCTCAGAACACACCCGGGAGGCTTTTGTGACTTTGTGAAACGTAAATGTTGATTTCTCCGGGCCCAGGTACCACTCACTGTTCTGTCCTCTTCTGTCACTTGACCTGTCATCAGGACAACCACTTACGTAATATGTATTCTCCCTCTTACCATACAACGCTCACTTAGGCGCACGATATCTCATGCGATTTGTCATGCGCATCTCGTCAGTAAAGGCGTCAGATGAATCTCCTTCGATTATGACGCAGATGCTTAGCTTGTCAGTGAACTACCGCTCTGTGTATTAAATGTCACTCCATTTGAAAGCACGTGATGGAGATTTACTACTGATAACAGAACTTGCTTTACTGGCGAGATGATCGCATGCAATTTATCGTGCAGCCCTAGTCTCAATTGTGTTCCCCTCCCATCTATCTGACCTGTCAATGACAACCGCTTACTGTATCCCTACTTTCACTGACCGGTCACCATGACAACCACTCACTGTAACCCTACTCTCACTGACCTGTCACCATGACAACCACTCACTGTATCCCTACACTCACTGGCCTGTCACCATAACAATCGCTCACTATTATCTCTGCTTTCACTGACCTGTCACCATGACAACCGCTGACTGTAACTCTACTTTCACTGACCCGCCACCATGACCACCACTCACTGACCCGTCACCATGAAAACTGCTCACTGTATCCCTACTCTCACTGACCCGTCACCATAATAACGGCTCACTGTATCTCCTCTCTCACTGACCCGTCACCATGACAACCGCTCACTGTATCCCTACTCTCACTGATCCGCCACCATGACAACCGCTCACTGTATCCCTACTCTCACTGACCTGTCACCATGACAACCACTCACTGTATCTCTACTCTCACTGACCTGTCACCATGACAACCACTCACTGTATCCCTACTCTCGCTGACCTGTCACCATGACAACCACTCACTGTATCCCTACTCTCGCTGACCTGTCACCATGACAACCACTCACTATATCCCTACTCTCACTGACCTGTCACCATGACAACCACTCACTGTATCCCTACTCTCACTGACCTGTCACCATGACAACCACTCACTGTATCCCTACTCTCACTGACCTGTCACCATGACAACCACTCACTGTATCCCTACTCTCACTGACCTGTCACCATGACAACCGCTCACTGTAACTCTACTCTCACTGACCCGCCACCATGACCACCACTCACTGTATCTCTACTAACCTGTCACCATGACAACCGCTCACTATATCTCTGCTCTTGCTGACCTGTCACCATGACAACCATTTAATCTATTTGTACTGTTCTCTGACCCCTATCACCATGACTACTACTTATTGTATCTCTACTGTCCCTTTGACCCCATCATCATGACAACTGCTAACTACTTCTTTGTTCTCCTGAATCCCTTTACCATGGCAACCTCGGACTGCAGGTGTAAAAGCAGCTCTACATAATAATTAAAGGCGTCTCATTGCAGCCTTATAAAAGAAATGGTTAAAAAAAATCTTAAACCTACAATACAAATACTGTGCAAAATCGTTATCATATAGATGTTTACATTAAATATAGGATCACAGAAATTAATACAACCACACGCCTCTCAGAATTCTCTCTTGCCAGAAAGGTTGTGAGTCATTGTCAGTTATTCAAGTGTTGGATACCCAATAGTAGGCTCTGCCAAAGAAGCAATGTTTACGCGAGCCCACACAACCCCCCTCAGATTAGCATGCTAGCTGCAACGTGATCAAAAGCCAGTTATCTATGACTGTTTTCCCACAACATTACCTCAGCATTACTCACAATGCCTTTCAAGCACCAGCAGGTTGAGTGTGATATCAGACGTCCAAACACTGAATCACCACTGGACACCGCTGTTTATGCGCAATAAAACTTCTTGGATTATTTCAAATTGCCTATTTAATTAACCTGCTCAACAATTACTCCCAAAATGAGAGATGTGTCACTCAAATTTCTTTCTCACAAGCAAACATAGATTTGACCATGGAAACGGCACAAAACTTTCCACAGTGACCTTTTTCTGCATTATTCCAACTCAGTTCCACCTTCCAAAAATATTTTTGCTTACTATTAAAAAGTGAAATGATTACACCCCAAAAATCAACCGTGAACGCGTCATGTGCTTCCAGTGAGTGTAGCAGGCATGAGCCTCACGTGTTCATCTGTGGGACTGAGTGGTTTAGAAATGTCTGCCCACTACTAACACACGGTTGAGTCTAAACGGGAAGAGAAAGAGATGTGTGTGTGTGTGTGTGTGTGTGGGTTGTGGTGTGTGGGGGGCTGGAAGGGGGTGATTTGGTCTGCCACCTTCTGGAATAGAAGCAAAGGTACTTCAGAAATGGAATTTGTGAAGCATGGTTATTGCACTTATTTTATTGACATGTAAGATGAAACGTATTGATAATGTATAAACCAAATCTCTCTCTTTTTCTTTTTGACAGAATCAATGGACAGTCTTAATCGCACTCCCTCTTCCCAGCAGCCCTCTCCAGCACTCTCTCCTCATGTTTCTCTCGTGGCCAATCAGGACACAGTTACCGTCGAAAACCACGATGTTCTAGACAGGCCCAGCGAATCAGAGATCAGTCCTCCACTTGACTACCTCTTTCTCTCTCAGTGTGAAACCGGCACGAAGAGCATCGTCAGGCAAGGCCCACCCCGCTTCTTATGATCACACGTTGCAAAAATAATAATTATATGTTAATCTCAATACAGAAATGAGATTCATTCCATGTAGCGCCAGACTATCGGCTTTTCCTTAAATCTGATTTAATAAAGGTGACTGAGAATAAATGAGAATAGAAAATCTCTCACGCTTTACGCCTCAGTGCAATCTTTTGATCTTGGTCACTGCAGCATAACACACTGTGATTAGATTCAAATAAAACTTTCAGATACCTGCATGCAAAGTAGGGACTTAATGGTTTTATACAAATGCACAATGATTTTTGTAATGCAGTTTTGTGTTGAATACTGAGGCATCATTATGGAGGGGTTATAGCTGATGAATGCAACTACTAATTCTCACCAGGGTTGCATTAATTTTTTAATTAATTAATGTAATATTGTGAAATATTATTACAGATTTTTAATGTTTTATATTTTAATATATTTTAAAATGTGACAATGTCATTCATTCTTGTGTTGGCGAAGTTGAATTTTCGGCAGCCGTTACTCCAGTCTTCAATGTCACATGATCCTTCAGAAATCTTTCTAATAGGCTGAATTTGTGCTAAAGAAACATTTCTTATTATTATCAAAGTTAAAAACAGTTGTGCTGCTTAATATTTTTTTTTTTTTTTTTTTTTTTACAATTCTTTGATGAATAGAAAGAACAGCTTGTATTTGAAATAGAAATATTTTGTAAGATTATAAATATCTTTACTCTTACTTCTGATCAATTCCTCCTTTCTGAATAGAAGTATTATTTCATGTTGACTCGTGTCTCAGAGACTTAAGCAAATGTTTAATTTTTAACATACTTAATATGTGGCATTACACTTGTTTATTTAGATTTTGTCTTTCTAAGGAAGTCCATATGAAAGCAAATTTTAAATTTGTTATGCAAATTTGTGATTTCTAAATCATTCAGCACTCATTCGGCAGAGAAAGTCTGTGTAAAAAAAATTGTTTCATTATGACAACACACCACACGTTTTCCATATGCTTTCTCTGAACAAAAAATATTTTCCATATTAGTTTTATATAACATTATTATATAACAGTATTTTATATAACAGTACATGTAATAACATTATTTGGTTATTGTTTTTGTGCATATATGCTTATCTCTGTGTGTTTGTCCTTCCCTAGGTGTGACAGCATCTCTAACTCTGAACGCTCCTTTGAGCAGAGCTCCTCTGAGTACACAGAGGATGTGTTTAGCCCCACCCCACGCACTGACTCCTCCCCCTCCCCTTTCCTTTTGGGTGGGGTGTCCGAGCCCCCATTCAGCGCACCCTGTGGCCCGCTCTCTCTCTCCTCTTCCCTTTCGTCCTGCCTCTCGTCTCCCATCTCTCTACGCCGGCCATCGGACATTTTCAGATTCGACCGGCCCTTCTACGGTACATCAGACCCACAGACGCCTCCTCCCCTCCCACCCAAACCTACACACCTGTCCGATCATCATGGTATTGAGGATACCGGCCTTAATCAGCCGCAACCTGCTCTCCTGCCTCGCAGGACGTCACTTTCAGGAACAGACCACTTTAAGAGAGGTGAGAATGCACAAAAAAAAATCCCCCCAAAAAATTCTGCTGATTTGCAAGAAAAGACCTATTATTTAATGTGATGATGCGGATTGCAAAAATATCCATAAAATGTTCCATCGCATCAGGGTTTTTTTCTCACAAATGCACTTATCAAAATAACAAAAGAAGTCAAATGTCAAAAGTTTCAGGAGTTTTTTTTTGTTTTCTTTTGGTTTCTGTCTTTACAAAAAGAAGTATTCAAATGAGTGGGAAAATTTTCAAATGCAACATGTCAAAGAAATATACAGTAAGTAAAGACACATTTACATAATCTGTCATTTTTTTGCCGTTTGTTGCAGTAGAAGTCCCACAGATATAACAGAAAATATGTTTGCATTTTCTTCTGTCATTGGCCATAATTCTTACCTTCAAATCAGTATGAGGCATTAAATAATGTCATACATTTAACAAATAGCTGTAACCTGGTTCAGAGGAAGATATGAATAATGCCTTTGTGGCGGTTTTGCTGGTGATTAGTGGATAATACAACTTATACAATGGTTGTCATAAGCAAAAAAGCAACGAAATGCACATATTTTGTGAGAAAGTGTGCCATGTGTATACCCCCCATCCCCCCCGCCCTTTTTTTCATTATAACATTTCAACAATATATGTTATATATTTTGATATTGTACTTTCATGTTTTCAGGAGAGTTTGACAATGCTGGAAGAAACTGGAACAAACGTCTAAGCCTCAACCTGGTAAAGAAATATTCAAATATGAAATAGTCAAATGAGCCTGGAGAAAGTTAAACAGGCACTGTAAATACGCATCAATTTGAATATTCACTGCCAGAAAGCAGATGTGTCAGTTTGTTTCTCTCTGTATCTCTATTTCTAGCCAGTATTTCTGAATACCACAGTTACTGAAAACCACTCGGAGGATTCATATGTGCCCATGGCCTCCCCACCGATCAGCTGCTCTGATGTGACTTTAGACGGATACATACCCATGAGCCCCTCCACCCTGTCCGTCCCCCTACTCACCAATGGCAAAACAGAGCTGCCTTCGCCTTCGAATCCTGACCTTGAGCCTCCTCCAGTTGACCGCAACCTTAAACCAAGAATACGGGGTAAATGTTTCTGGGTTAAAATGCAAGGTTTATCAGTATCATTTACAATCAAAGCATGTGGTACTACAAAACGTTACAACCAAAGTTTTGTGATTGTAGCATTAGCATTTATTTATTGAGACTGACCTGCTGCCTTTAAATATAAATGTTTAAATAAGAAATAAGATTTACATTTATTTTATGCCTCAAAACAGCATTTAGAAAATGTAATTCACATTTAGCCATTAAGATGCATCTATTCTAAACACGTTTTACCACATGTTAAATAAATTGTACCAATGACTAATGTCTAGCTCAAAGACAGGGATGTGATGCCATAGTTTTAGGAGCCTTGCTATTTCAGAATTCTTTGTTTTTGTTTCGTTTAATTTTTTTAAGGTATTTGCACAACAGAGCTATGTGACATATTGATGTGCTGTGTTAGCTATAACTGCTGTCATGAAGCAATTTCAATAACTAGAACATCACTGGAGATGTTAGCTACGTCAGAAAACTAAAATAGAGAAATGGAAAAGATGATCTCATGTGAGGAGCGGTACAGAGTGACGCATGTTGAAAATTAATATGAGGAAGATGAGTTGCAGCAGAGCTCATGATCATGATCTGTGTGTCACACAGAAACCACATTTCGTAGTTGTTTTTCTAATGTTTTACCATTGCGGTCTTACCTCGAGATTGTAGAGAATATTCTACAGTCGAATTCTACACAACAAAACGAATTTCTTTTTAGTATTTTAAAAAGAAAAGAAAATCATTTAATTTTTTTTGTAATACTGGTGCAGACTCTCGTGCGAAATACTCGTCCTTTGGAAAAGGGATTTGCCTTCGAAAAAAATCGCCGAACAACTGTAAATGTGAACTTACCTTTAATCGCTGAGCTTGTCTAAGTAAAACACAGCAGTGTGGTTCTTGAATTAATCACTGTTTTTGAACAATTAGTTTCTTAAGCGAACAATTAAATAACTCGCTCATTGATACTTTGGATGTTTGAACAAATTAGTTGATTCTAATTCGTTGAATGACTCAATAAAATGACTCGCTCTTAAAATTAATTTGTCGCGAACTGGCGACAGTTTGGGCTACGACATTTGAAGAGTGAATAGGTATTACAAAAAGTAGCCTTAGAAAGAAATATTTTGATTCAAAATATAATTTAGTACTCATAAACCTTTAAGGCCACAATGTGGCCATAATGTTGTTTTTAAGCTGCATCTGGACATTTAGGTATATTTACAAAGACTGCCATAAATTAGAATTGCATAAATAATGCAATTTTTAAATGGACATTAATGTGTATATACGGTACTCTAAATATGAAACTAGATCCGCCAGTAGGTGGCGGCAAGTCACTGTAATAGTGGTTATTCAGTCCTATGATTCAGTCATTCATTCAACCGATTCGTTCAAACGACTGATTCATTCGGAGACGAAGAATCGTTGGCTCACTCGATTAATTTATGAAGGTGCATTACTTTAGCAACAAAACACCGCTATGTTTTTGCTCAGAAAGGTCGAAGAGTTCTGTTGTGGCTTTGTTTGGAATGGTTTTCACTTGTGAAATTGAGCAAAAACAGAATACTGACAATATTTTGTCTAAAATAACACAATACTGACATCTTGTTTACTTAACTGTTGTAAAAAATCACTATCACAGTCGTGCAGATATTCGGGGGAAAACAGCACTCTTGCTCATGTGATGTGTTGCGAAACTCTCTCATATGATATAAATATAAGACAGTCACCAGATTACAGTACGTCACTTCTCAGGCATTCCAAGACACATTTCATTCTGAACAGGGGCATACTTCTTTAAGAGATTCTTTGTGGCATTTCGATTTAAATTCTTTTTCAACTGAGAATTTCCCAAGACAAAAGCACAAGAGAGGAAGTGCATGATACTGTCAGAGACACAGAACAGGAATCTCAGACAGCATTGTGTCTTGAGTGGAGGCGCAGGGTTCCTACAGGTCATGCACCTTCACACAAAGGAAATGCCTCATTAAAAGTGAAAGTGTTTGTGTGAGTGTGTGGTGTGCATGAGAGAAAAAGATAAGGAGTGTTTGAGTGTTCTGCATTGTGTTTGCTTTCACAGCTCGACCGCCTCCTTTAGACCTGCGGGGTCTGTCCACAATTTCTGAATGTCCTTTCCACGTTCCCCTCACACGCACCATGACAGAACCCAGGTGAGAATTGTGACAAACTCATATTTACACACCAAAAATGACCCCAAACTGATCCTCTGCAGCTCTGTTCTTCTTCTCAACCACTTCTGTCTGTGTCCTAAAAAATAAAGGTGCTTCAAAAGGTTCTTCAAGCGATGCCATAGAAGAACCATTTTTGGTTCCACAAGGAAGCATTCAGCCAAAGGTTCTTTAAAGAACCATCTCTTTCTTACCTTTTTATAATCTGAAGAACCTTCTTTCACCACAAAGAACCTTTTGTGAAACAGAAAGGTTCTTCAGATGTTAAAGGTTCTTTATGGAACCATTTAGACAAAAAGGTTCTTCTATGGCATCATGAAGCACCTTTATTTTTAAGAGTGTACATCTTCAACCAAGATACTGTGTTTGTTTTGACACTGCTGTCCCTAAAGTCACCTGATCTCTATTTCCTGCATTTGCAACCCTCTCTGCACAAGTGTCTTCTCATTTACTTGTTTGTGATGTTTATGGATGCCACACTGATGTTATGTTATTCGTTAAATGCAAGATATTGTTTTGCATTTGTACAGTATATCTGTATTTGAAAGTTGCTGTGTTTTGTGCCGGTTTGTTTGTCTCTAGCACATCACTTCAGTCTGTTCCTTTGGACAGGCGGCGGGGATGGGGCTTAAACAGCTCTGAACAGGAAGGGAACATCACGCCAACGGTAACGTGACTTCCTTTAACCCTTCTTCTCTCCTTAATAATTTATTGCTCTGTTTCTCCTTGAAATTTAGAAAGAGCAAAGAGGGCAACATAGGGAGAAAATAAAACAAAAGAATGACAAAACAAGGCAAAAACAAAACAGTAAATCTCAAAATTACAATGTAAATTGTTTCAGGGAAAAAAAAGCTGAAAAATTCAGCAGACAGTGCAAAATGTATGTTAGTTTATGTTTAAAGGGGTCGTATGATGTTGCTAAAAATAACATTATTTTGTGTATTTGGTGTAATGAAATGTGTTTATGCGGTTTAAGGTTCAAAAAACACATTATTTTCCACATACTGTACATTACTGTTTCTCCTCTATCCCCCGCCTTTCTAAACCCGTAAATTTTTTAACAACGCTCTCGGTCCTGAAAGCGAGTGTTCTGATGATTGCCAGCTGTCCAGTGCGTTGTGATTGGCCGAATACGTGTGACCGAAATGTTACGCCCCTTACCATACTGTGATGCTGTCTCCCGGCACGACCAGACAAAACCAATAAAACCCATTACAAACGAGGCATTTGTTGCATCCAGTGGGGACATAATTACTGATTATAATGACTTATACTGTCTTTTTACACGCTGCGTTGCATTGCGCCGCGTAAACATAAATCCATGTCTGCCTTTGTGATCAGAGAAATGACAAACAACAAGCGCGTTCTCTACACTGCTCACAACTCGCGTTTGAATCATCAGTGGCAATCCTTTAAATGAACTTACTTACAGTCTGTGAGTCAGAACAGCGGCATTGTATTCTACTCTACCAGGATCAGGAAACAGTCCTCCATAAAATGCGCTGCACACATCTTAATATTTGGGTTGAACTGTTCTGGAACAATGTTGTAAATACAACTTAACCACTGATTTCTATAGGTCGGTTTCATTTTCAAAAGAGCCGGCGGCTTGAGTGAGCGGCGACGGGAGGGCTTGCGGCAACCACATGTGACAACCCCGGGCTGGATTCCGCTTCGTCCACTGTGAAAGCCGATTTGGCGAGCCACAGCGCGAAGTTGATGTATTTCCTCAGCGACCTGCATGGATCAGCTCCAGGCATGACGACGCGATATCGTCCTCTTTTGGAAGACCAAACAAAGTAGTTTCGCTTTCACAACAAAACACACGGCAGCAACAATACTACAGCGAGAATAAAAGTTATGCCTTCTTTCTTTGCGTGAACATTTGGGCAGCGTTATCCAAATCTTCCCACATAGTGATGTAGATATTTTGGGGCGTGTTAGAACGAGCCGTTTTTTGGTAGGCGTGGTTGACTCTTATTTTTTTTTATAAAGAATATCTCTTTGGATTTTATACTTTAGTCTTTGCAACTTTACAGCTCTTCTTTATGCACCAAGAGCTTGTAACACCCAAAAGAAAGAAAAATTGAAATCGCATCATATGACCCCCTTTAAAATATTATATAATCACTATAATTCAAAAGCATTTCCGTTTTGGAAGAAAATAATACTTCTATTCAGCAAGGGTGTATTAAATTTATCAAAAGTGACAGTGAAGACATTTATGATGTTACAAAAATATAGATTTCAAGTAAATGCTGTTCTTTTGTACTTTTTATTCATCGATGAATCCACAAAAATATTAAGCAGCATATTTGCATGATTTATGTGACACTGAAGACAGAAGTAATGGCTGCTGAAAATTCAGCTTTTTCCATCATCAAGCAATATTACATTTTTAAATATATTAAAATAGAAAAAAGTTATTTTAAATAATGTAATATTTCACAATACTGTTTTTACTGCATTTGTGATTTATAAATGCAGCTTTTGTGAACATAAGAGACTTTTAAAAATAATCATTAAAAACAATCTTATGACGCCAAACGTCTGAACAGTTTTGAACACAAATGTGACCCTGGACCACAAAAACAGTCATAAAGGTCACTTTTTTTAAAATGGGATTGATACTACCATCTCAAAGTTTAACAAATAAGCTTTCCATTGTGTATGGTTTGTTAGGATAGGACAATTTTGGCTGAGATACAACTATTTGAAAATCCTGGAATCTGAGGGTGCAAAAAAATCTAAATCTAAATATTGAGAAAATCACATCTAAAGCTGTCCAAATGAAGTTCTTAGCAATGCATATAACTAATCAAAATTAAGTTTTTATATATTTACGGTAGGACATTTACAAAGTATCTTTATGGAACATGATCTTTACTAATATCCTAATCATTTTTGGCATAAAAGAAAAATCAATAATTTTGACCCTTACAATGTATATTTGGCTATTGCTACAAATATACCCCAGCGACTTAAGACTGGTTTTGTGGTCCAGGGTCACAAATATGTATTAATAAACAGATGCATTTATGTATAAATGTATGTATAGACATTATAATATTATTGATATAATTGTTGTGATATCTGATGTGATCGCTACTGCGGGAGCCACGACCTCAACACAATAATAATAAAACATAAAATGTGTGTCAGTATTATATATATTTTGGTTATATTTGTGTGTGTTTGCTTTGTTCAGGAGTCTCGGCTCTTGTTCCCAGCTTGTGATTCTGCTCCCTGGATGAGGCCTTCTCAGCTGGATTACTTGTCACTTGACTTTAATTCTGCCTCCTCCTCACTTGTTCAGAAGGTCAGTGGTAGCATGAACTGTTTAAGAACCAAATTTCTTACATGCATCTGTCAAACATTTGGTGAGTGTTTGTGGGGTTTTAGTGGGTACTGCTATCTCTTGTAGTAATCGTTTCTGTGGCTTTATACAATGAATCCTCAGGCAGTGATAACAGTGGCTCAGCATTTCCTGTCCCAGTTACTGTTGCTTTGTAACCCCTCAGCTCTAAATCTGCCTGCTGGATTGATGCATTGTGGCCATGTGGATTAGTGTTTTGATTGTTTGTTGGTATTGTGTTTTTGATGTTTTCAGAAACCGCTGCTGGCAGACGAGTACAGGGTGGATTACGTGCAGGTAGACGAGAAGAAGACACAGGCTTTACAAAACACCAAGTTGGAGTGGAAGGATGTCCGTCAGTCAAAAGCCTAAGCCATCTGGGAGGGGGGAATAATCCATTTAAATTATTACATGGTTCAAAACTTGACTTGTTTTCATCTACAATTTCAGGTACATGTTGGTTTTTTACACTGCTATAAAAGGAGCCAGTACAGAGCTGGAAAAGAAACCTTCAGAAATAAAATGGCAGATAATTCAGGAAATTATTCCAGAATAAAAGACCTCCAACACAATGATTCAAGAATAAAGCTTTGTTTTGTAGTTCTTCTCCCGGGAAGAGAATTAGCATTTCCTATGAATTTTTAGAGTAGTGTGTTTTTTTTGGCTTATGAGTAAAGTAAAATATGCAGTTGATGTTAAAGTGCCCCTATTATGAGTTATGAAAGGTTCATATTTTGGTTTTGGGAGTCCCCTACAACAGGTTGACATGCATGCAAGGTCAAAAAACACTTTCATTGTCTCATAATATGCATTTATTTTTTACCTTACTTGGTAAAAAATCGAATCGACTCCCAAATGATTCGTTTAAGGATTTATTTTCCCAAACCCCTCCTTTGCATGACGCTAAGCGGCGGTGATTGGTCCGATTGGTCTCATTTTCATTTCATCATGCCTGTGATGCCTGATAAAGCAGCGTTTGTGAGCGCAGTGCTGCTTTGTTTACAGCCGTTACCGGTGAAACAGCTATTTTACTGCTCCAACAGCTAGTAGCAAAGAATGAATTTGCATTTTCATTCAAACCAACGCGAAAAGATCAAGTGGGCGGGCAATATGCTAATGTTTCATGTTGACATCAACATGAAACGGCCTGGAATTCGTTTTAAAAACGACTCGTTTCAGTGATTCAGAGTCGACTCTTTCTTTGGAGAGACTATAATTTTATACACGGTGCACTTTCAGATTTAAAACTTGGCAGGATGTTTTCATTCATGTAGAGCTGTGTTACACATTGCATGAAAGGTAATTTTCAAAAATTCATAATAGGGGCACTTTAATTTGATCTACAACATGAATTATACACAGTCATACCTCAAATGTGAATGGTGTTTTTTAAAACGTTGTTAACAAATTGATAAGTACTAAAAAAGTGCAAAACTATGATAAAAACTCATACTGTGTATGATAAAGGTTCTAGTCCTAATTTGTTAGCTACATAAACTATTTTTCAAAAATTTGGGTTTGGTAAGATTTTTCATCAAGCCTGCATTTGATCAAACATACAGAGCAAAAAAAAATTTTTATAAAATATTATTACAATTTAAAGTAACTGTTTTCTGTTTGAATATATTTGGAAATGTGTGACATAATCAGGATTTTTTGATGATGGTTTAAAAGAACAGCCTATCTTTTGTAACATTATAAATGTCTTTACCGTTACTTTTGAGCAATTTAATATATCCTTGCTGAAAAAAGTATTACATTATTTAAAAAACAAAAAAAAATGTACTGACCCCAAACTTTTGAACGGTAGTGTATGTTTTTTCAAAATCACAGCCACTTTGAAATTCATATTTAAGATGACGGTGTGTAATTTGTTGAAAAGCATGGAATTCTCTTCAAATAACGTTATCCACCGACCTTAATTTACTACTACTAAAATTAGTTCTAAAACTGAATGGGTAACGAAATCCAAACAATGCTAACAGCATGAATCTCATGTAAAAACATTTGTCACCAAAGCTTGAACGTGTACAGAATAGAAATTTGTTTACCAGAGCACACATTTTTATAACAGAAATTATTTATAAAATTAACATTAATTCTTAATCATTTGTTTAACTTGGAAAAAGTACAGTGACTTTTTTTGTTGCACTCCCTGGGATGTTATTTTGCAATAATTGCCTGAATATAACAGCACACTGTTTTACATCGCTGAGATATTATGAATGTTACATATTTATGACGTGTACGATCACTGAAGAGTGTCACAAAAAAACAATTACACCAATGAATGTGTTTCTTGCACACCTTCGAGATCATGTTTATACTACCATTTGTTTGATGAGAGTCAGACCACTGGAAGCCACTGGAACCACACACTGTGATTGGATGCTAGAACAAAACTATGAAGGAATTGAATGTTTTGTTGAAGGGAAATCTGACTTTGCTTTTTTCAGGATTGAATCCTGAGTGAATATTGAATGTTGAATATGTTAGACTACTGTCAAATTATTGACCTAACAGGGATATGAAGGTCTGTCAATATTTATCGGAATGTATTTTTCCCATCGACCTTTCACGATTATAAGGCATTACGAATGTATTTCTGTATTGGGGTGTCGATTTTTACTGCCATGTCATGCTGTGCTTATGACACTGTTCTTTTATGGTGGTCAGATTTTGCTGTACTGACAAGAGCACAAAAATCTCATGGGAAACTAGCACTGTGACATCAACAGTTTCCTGCCAATCTTGATATTCTTCAGTGTATGCTTTATGTTTCACGAAGAAATGTAATACATGAGTGAGAGAGAAAGAACGAGTGATTGAAAGAGAGAGAGAGAGAGAGAGAGAGAGAGTGTCTGCGTGTTTTGCTGAAATTCAGAGACCTTACTAACCTGTGTGAATCAATGGATGTTTATCCGTCAGCAGGTAAATTATTGTGATGCATATTGAACACATTAAATCACTTTAAAACAATTCAGCTCAATAAACTGAAAACAAAAAACCCTCAAAGACTCTTCTTTAATCCGTTCTTTTTAAATATTAAATTTGCACCTACACAATTGTTTTGTTTTGAAAGAAGTTTTGTGAAAAACAGCAATATTGTCAAATATTATCATTTAAAATATAATAATTAAAAGCATATGTTCTATTTAGATATATTTAAAAATGTAATCTACTCCTGTAATGTTAAAGCTGATTTTTCAGCATCCATTACTCCACTCTTCAGTGTCGCATGATCCTTCAGAAATCATTCTTATATTCTGATTTGGTGCTCAAGAAACACTTATTATTATTAGTATAGTCCTTATTATCAAGTTGCAATAGTTTTTTAAATATTTTTGTGGATTTGTTTTATAAAAATGTCTTGTAAATGTCTTTACCATTTAAAAGATTGAAAAAATGATAAAAAATGACTGTAGAGTACATCTGTTATATTATATTTGAATTCATCTTTGGGAATTCATACAGGTACCCATTTATGATGTAGTTCATTTGAATTACCTTCTAAAAAGTTCCAAATGACACCAACATCACTGTGTTTAGCAAACCGATGAATAATAAAAAGAGACCAGAGGAAACATACTTATTTCAACTCTGTTTTCTCCATAATGAAGTTTATTATGAAATAATGATATAATGTTATTTCAATCAGATCACCGAATCAAAAAATATGAAACGGATATTTTCCCTTGACATAAGAAGAGTCTCATGTGCACTTATACCATGTTGCATATTTTCTTCCATACTGTCCTCCTTACATTTTTAACAACACTCCAGCAAAAAGCCTCTAAAATATAGAAAGAGGATCAGATGGCAAAAAGAAAATAAACTATAATAGAATAAATAAATGTTTTAATAGCAAACTTCAATCGGTAGTGGACTAAATACTATCCTTTGAAAGTTATCAGACAAAACGCGAATATACCATAAATTAAATTTTGCACAAGTCCCTTTAACTTGGGAAAAAAATAAATATAAATATATATATACTGTATATATACATAGAGAGAGAGAACCAAAAACACCCAAAAAAGAAAAAATTAACAACTGAAACGCTATGTCATGCTAATCCTAGCACCGATAACCAAATTTCACTGACTTAATTTTCGCCTGAGAAGTCACATGGCGGGGTACCAGCTCATGGGGTTGGCATTCGCACATGCCAATGCACCTGTTAGAGGAAAATTTGGCAACCAGACTATTTTGGCATGTTAGAGATGAATTGGCACGTCATTACGAGGTTGATCAGCAGGATTAAAGTCGTCCTGGTCCAGGTATCATTCCCCGTAAAATCAAGACAGGGCTCAGAGGTGACATTATTACATTTTTTTTTTTAGGTTTTCTGGTCTTCTCTCGGATTGCACTTATGACGGGAGAGAGGAAACAATGGTGAAGCCGAGACCGAGACCTCAGGATAAACAAGGCTCTGACGTATACACGCTACAGAGGTCCACTGTTCAGAGCAAAACAGTTCCTCCTTTAGGTTTCTCTGGTTGGTGTTTTTATCAGGGTGCCTAAAAGCTCCAGCAAACCGAAATGACTTTTATCTTGACTGACTGGAGGTTTCTCTGAATGTCAAAGTTGTTCCAATATCCGTATTTCCAGTATACCGTGATCGGTGTAAGCAACCAGTGTGACAAATTTGCAGATCGTGATCCACTGTTCTTTGAGACCCGTAGGAATAGAGTTACACAAATAAAAATACCTGCAATGAACTGAATCACATGCAAAACAAACTAAAGAGTGCAGAAGGTTCCATTCAAGGAGAGATTGTCCAGGAAAACAAAAAATCTTCTGCTTTGACCAGACTTGAAACTATTGGGAAAACTTGTGATAATGTGGAGTATGAGATTGAGAGAGAAAAAGAGAGATTGGGTGAGAGAGAATGCCCCGAATAGTCACAGTGCACGGAGGAACACCAGGGCGGCGCAAGAGAGCAAGAGTCATTACGTTGGTTTAGTGCTTAGAGAATAAGAAACTGTGTTTCATCATTTAAAACCTCTCTACATAGAGAGTGCTGAGGGATAAAATGTATGTTTTGTGTGTGCGTTTGCGTGATTTTTTTCTTCTTCTGTGAATTACAACATGTTGTGTACAGTATTCAGTGCAGCCAGCTCAGCGAGGTGTCCCCGTAACCCCAGTAAAAGAAATACGCCTGGTAAACCCCAGTAAAGCGAGGTCCGTCCTCTCTCCTGTAGTTTGTGTGTGTGTGTCGTCCTCCTCAAGTCCCGTTGATGTATCTTAAGTAGAATAGTGCTTTTCCAAGTATACAGAGGCTGGTGTATCCGACCCCTGGTGGATGTGTGTTCTATTTTTTAAAGGGAGCTAACCGACTGAAGTTCTGCCAGAAGGGAGATGTGCTGCGTTTGGGCTCGTATTCGTATCCGTCCGCCTGCCCGTATCCGTCGGGGAGAAGATACTGCCCGGGGTTCATGGGGTCCAGTGGAGGTGGGTACGCTGGGGGGCCTGACCGGCCCACACCTGAGAAGACGGACGCAAGGGAATACGCAAAGATTAATGCATAAACGCAACGGTTTTCTACACTGTAAAAAATGACAGTGAATTTAACGGTAAAAGACTGTAAAAATGCTACAGTAAAAACCTGTTAAATGGTTAACGGTAAATTCCCCTACTATATATGGTGAAAAACTGTATTGGACATTACATGTAATTTTACAGTAGTATACCGTTTTTGGAAGTGAAAATAATTGGACATTACATATAATTTACAGTGAATAACCGTAAATTGACATTCACAGAATTCCCTGCGTTACATTTCAAATTTGATGGTATTTTGTTGAAATAACTGTTTCTTCTTAGTTTTTTTTAATCAGTTTTGTATATTAGGGTTGTGTGTTACACCTAATGCTGTTAAATGAATGTTTATAGCATTATTTCAGTTTCATGTGTGTTACCATGATGGTGTTTAGTGTTTGTGTGAATGACACTGTGCACCTTCTATATATGTTATTATTTAAAAGCTGCTTGTGATGGGCTTTGGTTCATCATGTGACTTTCTCATCACCTCCTGCATTTGGTGGTTATCAGTGTATTACAAAGGTACAAAACAGATTTTAGTACTTCAATAGGTTGGCATATTAACATTATTTCAGTTAATGAAATTACGGTATTTAACTGTACATATAAGTTAAAACCTAAAAACCCCCCCTCAAAAATGGGTTTGGTGCCCTACTGTATTTTTTACGGTAAAATTCCGGCAAACACAGCTGCCGGTTTTTTACCATTTACGGATTTTTTTTTACAGTGTATGTTTAACATCACTTATTACTGCAGCATCACTTATTAGTGATGCACTTATTTTTATTTGCTGCCAGACAAAACCACCATTAACTGCAATTCCAATTTGTATCAATTTACTTATATTTTCTTAGCAGACACTTTTTCCCCATGGTAACAGCAATACAATAGAACACAGTTTAATTTATTGGCCATTAGCATGGAAATTATGTTATTCAAAAATATCTTTCTGCCTAAAGCAGTGAGACACAACAACTTCTAAGAACATCTAAATTCCATGAGGAACATGCACACAGCCCTACTTTAAGAACAGGCTTCAAGATTTCATACCTTTCTGTTTGGTGACTCTCCTAACGGTCAAGGCAGCTTGTCTCTTCTGATAGTCAGAGATTTCAAAGCCTAAAGGGACAAAAAAAACAATATTGAGTGTGAAAGTTTGATAGCTTTGTGTGAAGAACAGAACAAAGTTTAAATCACTGTGAAGTCTGAGTGGTGACAATGAACTTGTATGGTCAATGTCTTGAAAAAACTGGCCTAAATAAACACTTATTTTGTGCTCAGTGTAAATAAAATCACAGCATAACAATTTGAAACGACTTGAGAAATAATGTGTAAACTCACCAATCTTCTCATCTTCCTGAATCATCTTTCTTTCCTCTTGAAATGCCCGAAGCCAACGTATTTTCTCCTCCAGCTTTTTGGGCAGGAACAGATGGATCTCGTCTGTGTCTCTGTTGGCCAGTTTGAAGGCGTTCTTCACGCTAACGTTAAAATCATCATCTCTGCCATCGATTGCATCAATGACCTCATATGGATCCATGTCAATCCGACCCTTATAGTAGAGAATATCACGGCGAATAAGATCCTGTGGAAGGCGGAGAGACTTTATGGGTATGTCTGTAATCCAGACAGATTACTGATAGAATGTAACTGGATTGATTGATTATTCTGTTCCAGCATGAAACATCCAATACATCATTCTCGTCCTCCACCTCCTTTCCTCTCCAAACACATCAAGGTATTTGCTACACCAGGAGGTTGTATTCCGTGTGACAGCAACTCTGACTAGCCATGATCAAAAGATATAATACACAATATTTTCAAATTTTATATTCAATATACTGTATATATTGTTCAAAGGTTTGGGGCCAGAAAGATTTTTCTAAAGAAAGAAATTAATACAATTGGTCAGCAAAGATGCATTAAGTTGATCGAAAGTGATGGTAAAGACATTTATAATTACAATTACAAAAGACTTTTATTTCAAATAAATGCTGTTCTTTTGAACTTTCTATTCATCAAAGAAAAGGTGTATCATGGTTTCCACAAATATATTACACAGCACAGCTGTTAGCAACATTGACAATAATAAGAATTTATTTATTATTGAGCACCAAATCAGCATATAAGAATGATGTGACACTGAAGACTCAATGGCTTCTGAAAATTCAGCTTGCCATCACATGAATAAATTACATTTGAAAATATATTACAATCAAATTTTTTTTTTTTTTTTACTGTAGTAACATTTCACAATATTACAGTTTTTACAGTATTTCTGATCAAATAAATGCAACCTTAAGCATAAGAGACTTCTTTAAAAAAAAAACATTTAATCTTACTGGCCCTACATTTTTGATTGTTGTGTATAATAACAAATATTTTCCATCCAATCAAAATACTGAGAAAATCGCATTTAAGAGTTTGTCCAAATGAAGTTCTTAGCAATGCATATTACTAATCAAATGAAAGTGTATTCACGGCTCCAAAAAACAGTGTATGCTGTTCTATGTCAGCCGCACCACGCGGATACGTTTTCTTTTTATTTACGTTTTGATTTGAACGAAAACGAAAATCCGTGTGGTGCGGCTGACACACAACAGCATACGCTGTTTACGTTCAGTGGATACTCTCCAAAATGGCGCTAGGGTGACGCAGAGGAGACGAATTGTTGAATAAAGTCGTTATTTTTCTTTGCGTACAAAAAGTATTCTCGTAGCTTCGTAAAATTACGATTGAACCACTGATGTCCCATGGATTATTTTACCGATCTCTTTGCTACGTTTCTGCACCTTGATCGTGTTAATTACATTGCTGTCTATGGGAGGGTCAGAGAGCTGTCAGAATGCATCAAAAATATCTTAATTTGTGTTCCGAAGATGAACGGAAGTCTTACAGGTTTGGAACGACATGAGGGTGAGTAATTAATGACAGAATTGTTATTTTTGTGAACTATCCCTTTAAGTTTTGATATATTTACGATAGGAAATTTACGAAATATCTTCATGGATCATGATCTTTACTTAATATTCTAATGATTTTTGGCATAAAAAAAAAAAATCAATAATTTTGACCCAAACAATAAATTCTTTTGGCTATTGCTACAAAAATACCCATGCAGCTTATGACTGGTTTTGTGGTCCAGAGTCACATATGTCTTGTGAGAAACAAGTTCTGATTGTCTCTGTTTTTGTATTGCTGAAGTGTCTGTGTATGTCAGATGGGGCTGAAGAAATCTGTTTTTGCACCTTTGTGGAAAGACTAAAAATGGGCCATGTGCGTTAAGCTTAAGGGTGTTTGGAGGACAGTTAAAACACAAAAAAGCTTCTACCTCCAGCTGGAATCCAAATCACAAACTCTCAGTTGTGCTACACTACCAGAATTTAATCAGTTATTTGCTTCTGTGTGCCTGTCTGGTTCGGTTCTGCATCTTTGCTCTCAAAGTGAAAGCAAATGTGCAAAGATCAATCCCTACTACCCTCAAAATTAAAAACCCCAGTCTATCTATCTATCTATCTATCTGTCTGTCTGTCTGTCTGTCTGTCTGCATCCCTTCATTTTTCACCCGTTCTCTATACTTTATTTCCAGCGGAATCTTACTTTATCAAAAAATTAGTTTACAGTGGTATTATTGCCTTCATCCCCTCTTTCTTTCCTCACCTTCTTGCAGAGGACCATCTGATGATCGAATAGGAAGAAGATTCTGGTTTGGCTGCGCCCGTATGGCTGATATATCCAGGACATCTCCCCAGTGTACACAAGCTCTGAGCTCCTGTTCAGAATATCCTCGCCCTGCACACACAATAACAAATTAATCACTACATCTGACACCACTGAGGCTCTGATGCGTTCAGGTCTTAGTATGCAGCTCTCAAATCAAATGGAGTCTGTGGTGCAGGTTGCATGTAAATAACATGCATCACTGATTGGAACTTGTATAGAAAAATTCTCCTTTTGTAAAAGGAAATAACATCAGAGTGAGTGAATATTAAATACACTAATGGGTTAGAATAAGTTAGGATTTTATTTATGTTTCTGAAAGTCTCTTATGCTAACCAAGGCAGCATTCGTCTGATCTAAAATACAGTAAAACAGTAATATTATGTAATTATTACAAAATATTTTGATATGTAATTTTAGTCATTTTCAGAATCAATTATTCTTAGGTCATTAGAAATCATTCTAATATGATTTGGTGCTCAAGAAACATATTATTATCAATGTTGAATGTTTTTGCTGCATAATATTTTTGTGGAAACCATGATACAACAGGTAAACAATTTAGGGTATGATTTTTTTTAATAATAATAATAATAATAATGAATACTTTTATTAGCAAGGATGGATTAAATTGCTCAAAAGTGACAATATATTTTTTTTAAATGCTGTTCTTTTCAACTTTCTATTCATCAAAGAATCAGAGAAAGAATCCTTTCCACAAAAATATCAAGCACCCAACACTGCTTCCAAAATTTAAAATAATAAGAAGCATTATTAATACCTGAGAAACAATAATAATTGATAATAATTGAGCATCAAATCAGTATATTGGCATAAGTATATTGGCATCTTTCAAAAACATGTACACACGGTTGTGCTTCTTATTTAATCATTTTACTATTATTATTTATTGATCTTTTTCCTGTTTAGCTATTCTATTGCTCTCGTTTATATCCTACTAATTATTTTGTCTGAAAAGCTTTAGCCACACACCTCCCAATCCAGTACAGAGGCCTGCCATTGGGCAATTTTGTCAATGTTCTCAAGTCTTCGTTTCCGTTCGTTGATTTGCTGAGTGACATTTCTCATTACAGCTAGCGCCGCAGCTACGTACCGATAATCACTGGGGAAGAAAGAGAAAAGAATGTGCGAAACGGAAGAGTGAAAGTGAGGGATGTCAAAATGATAAGTGGAAACCAGATATGTCAGTTCAAAATGTGTCGTTTACACAGTCATATATTTTGTGGACCCGAGCGACATTGTCTGCACGATGCACCTGGAGTTAGCACATCCGTGTGTACCTGTGTTCTTGTACTGTGTATTTCAGTAACTCTGCCAGCTGTAGAGGGTATTTGCAGATTTTCTGGACTGGTGTGAGCAGGTAGCCATCAATGGCGATGTCGATCATCTGCTGAACCAATCGGCAAGCTTCGAAGAAGTGCTGGTATCGTGCGTCTCGCATGAGACGTGTGAGCTCCATGCAGGAGTCAACGTGGTTGTTACAGTATTCCGAGTAGATCCAGAATCCATCTTGCTGTAAAAATAAAAACATAAAAAATCAGTATCCTCGACTCATTGTGTATATATGTGTGATTTTCTGTGTTTCAATACACACGTGTTCCAAAAAGCAAGGTCCGATCTCGCTGAGGTGAGGTTCTTCCGTGTTAAACTGTTTCTCCAGGTCTCTGACAAAGCTCAACTGGAATCTGTAAATGTCTTCGATATTTCCAAAGATCACTTTCAGCTGATCGTCGTTAAACATGTCTCTCCTCTTTTTACACTGACGGAGATACCCCTAAAAGGCATAACACATACACAAATTTACACTACCATTCAAAAGTTTGGGTTTTTTGGATTTTTATAATGTTTTTGAAATAAGTCTCCTATGCTCACTTAGGCTGTATTTATGAACTGTTTTTATTTAAATGCATTTAACATGTAATTTATTCCTGACGGCAAAGCTGAATTTTCAGCATCATTACTCCAGTTGTCAGTGTCACATGATCTTCAGAAATCATTCTAATAGACTGATTTGGTGCTCAAGAAACATTTCTTATTGTTATCAAGATACATTTTTGGGATTCTTTGATAAATAAAAAGTTCAAAAGAATATAGATTCTTTTGGATTATAGATTCTTTTAGATTATAGATCTATAGATTAAAGCAATAAGCCCCGTGAAGCCGTGGTTTACAGTGAATATACGCTAAGGGGCGTTGTTAGACGCTAAAACCCCCTTAGCTGGTATAAATTCACTGTGAACCACGGCTTCATTGGGATTATTGCTTTTTTTAAAACGGTTATTCCATATACGTAGTAAGGTTTCACAAAATATAACGGAGCAAATAAAGTGTAATGATATTATTAAAAACAGTATTCTTCCACCAAACATTGTAGCTCCTCAGAAACAGTTGTGGTTTCTACAAAGTGGTTGCCGAGCAACACAGAGACGCAGAAACAAAGAGGTGTAAGTTTGTAGAGTAATTTACAACAACTTCGAACGCAGCTCAACCAATCAGAATCAAGGAACGGAACTATCCGTTTTATAATTTGATATAATACAGATTTTTGTGTGACATTTAAATGGTCTTTACAGTCACCTTGATCATGAATGCATACTTATTGAATAAAGACGTAATTCAGTCTTTCAAAAACATTCTGACACCAAATATTTGAATGGTAGTGTAAGTTTTAAAGGCTTTTTTAAGATCATTAGTTTGTGTATTTGTGTAACAGAATATGTTGACATGCTTTAATGTTCACAAAAACACATTATTTTTCAAATCCTGTACATTATTGTAGGTCCTCTATGCCCCTCCTCTCTCAAACGCTTCGTTTCCTACAAAATCCCTCCTTCCGACAGCGCAGTCTGCTCTGATTGCCATCTGACCCAGTGCATTGTGATTGCCGAACACCACAAGCACGCGTCGGAAAATGTAACGCCCCTTTCCATAATCGCGAGCTTCATCTTTCAAAATAATTGTAAAGACAGAGCCCGAAAGAGGAAAAGAGTCGTGTGACAGACACAGTGATGAAACTGGTATGTGTTTACAGTACACAAGCCACGATTAAGACAGCTAACTCCACTGTGATGTGACACTGTCTCTCTCTTCCTCGCTCATCATGATCTCTCTCTCTATCTCTCTCTCAGCTCGCTAATCGCTTTCACCAACACAACACACACCACAACGATTGCAAACTCCGCATTTGACAGTCATAGCACTACTTAAACTAATAACAAAACAGTAGTTGTTTCAGAAGCGCCAGATTGTCATAGCATAAAATGCATTGCTGTTCTGTTGTAATTAATCTTAAAGATTCCTAAATGCATCTACTTCTGGAAAAGGCCAAATAAAGTGCTTTTGCTTTCGCCTAGAAACACACAGCGTCTCCTTGGCATGCTGCTTCAACACTAACTGCGGATACTGAAACCACGCCTTCTTTCTTTGCGTGAACATTTGGTTGGCATTATGCTAGTATTTCCACATAGTGAGGTAGACATGTGGGGGCGTGTTAGAACGAGCCGTTTTAGGGGGGCGTGGCAGAGTCTTAACTTTTGATAAAGAATATCTCTTTGGGTTTGAGACTTTAGTCTTTGCAACTTCAGGGATCTTATCTATTCACAATCAGCTTGTAACACTCCAAAGAGAAAGGAAAACTTAAAATCGCATCATATGACCCCTTTAAACATGTCGTGCAATATGTGGACATACAGTTTTGGACATAGATTTAGAGCAAATGGAGACTTTTTTTAGAGAAAAGACCATAGTAATCTCACATGTGTTTTCTATGGAGTTCCCTATGAGATTTCAACAATGTCACATACTATGCTTACATTTAGCAAGATGACGAGCCAACAATTAAAAGATTTCAATATAAATTAAAATATGTTCTCATCTGATTCTCACAAGAACAAACAATCGGAGCCATGCTATTCACATAAACGTTGTGTTTACGTATATTTCTCCTCAGGAATTTTAGGGGAGCCATCTGAGACAAACAAATGGGATGGTTAAAAGAGAGCTCAATGAAGTCTCCCGAGCTTTGAAAGGGCTGGCATGTGTTTTTACCTCACAGATGTCCTTCAGGTGTTTGATGTAATGTCTTTCTGTGCTCATGATCTCATTGATGACATTGGCCCTCATCTGGTCCCGGTTCTGTGTGGGCTGGCCCAGACACAGGCAGTCAGTGCTGGGGTTCGGACTGGCCTCCGCATGGCCATTCTGCACCTCGCTGGAGCTTTCGGCAGCCTCGACCACGGCGTTTTCCTCCTGATTTACCCATAACTAGAACACACACATTAAGAGAGACATGACTTGATCTTCAAGCCCTGTTATTATCAATTAAAGTAATCATGAGCTCAGAGCATCCGTGATTGCTTTCATAAAAGGTCTAGATAGGGCTTTTAAAGATTCAGGGGTTAAAGTTACATTGACGTGAAATAAAAGGAGTCAGAGTGTGCCCTCTGGTGGCACCAGTACCGATTGCATTTTTCCACATTAGAGGCATTGCAGTAAACACTTACAAAATCTGTTTTCACAAGGACATAAAGGAATCTGTATTTGGGCCTGTCACAGAGCTGCCAAGATACACACACATAAGCCAGGAGAAGAGAAGAGAAGGAGGGAGATACAGAAGCGCACAGTTATAGGAACCCAGTATATGTGTGTTTGGTTGAGAGGATCTGATGTGATTTTATTTGCCCTGATTATGTAACCTATCATTTGCTTTCCCAGGTGAGCCAACTGATGTGAACACACATGCAAACTCTCTTTCTCACACACGCACAATAAAAACCCACGAATATGTACACATTTTTTATACTGAGCTATAATCTACTCCGAAATCACAGAAACAAAAGGTGTACAACCGGTCAAACTTAAAGGAACAGTTGATACAAAAATGAAAATTCTGTTAGAATTCACTCATACATGTTGTTCCAAACCCGTATGACTTACTTTCTTCAGTGGAACACAAAAAAGATAGTCTGAAGAATATTGTTACCGTCCAAGTATACCTTCCCAATAACACTGTGACAAATATCTTCTTTTGTGTTCTGCAAAACAAAAGAAAGTCCTACAGGTTTGGACAGCATGCGGAATGATGACAGGATTAAAAAATTTGGTGACTTTCCCTTTATGAAAAGAAATACTTTTGGAAAAATGGTAAAACACACTTACATGGATGAGACTCCGTCATATCAGTAGCCTAATCAGTATTATTTAAAATCACTTTTATTAAGTATAGGTCACCAAAATGAATTCAGTCCTCATTTATTCACTTTCATGTTGTTACAAACCTTTAACTTTCTTTTGTGACCTTATGATATAACTCGCACTTAAGGTGATCTTAAGTCAGAATTGCGAGATATAAACTGGCAATTCTGACTTTTTTTCTCATAATTGCATGTCTGTATCTCACAATTCTGACTTTCTTTCTCGCAATTGCGAGTTTATATCTTGCAATTCTGACTAATTTCCTCAGAATTGTGAGATATAAACTTGCAATTGCGAGTTATAAAGTCCACTTCTGGGGGAAAAAAGACTTGACATTTTCTCAGAATTGCGAGTTTCTATCATGCAATTCTTAGAAAGTTGCACGTTCTAAAGTTCAGAAACTCACCTCGCAATCGAGTTAGTCAAATTGTGAGCAGTAATTCTGACTTTGTAACTCGCAATTGTGAGTTTATATCTCACAATTCGGAGAAAAAAGTCAGAATTGCGAGTTTGTATCATGCAACTCTTAGAAAAAAAGGTCAGAATTGTGAGATAAAATGTCGCAATTACCTTTTTTAATTTGTTATTCAGTGGCGGAAACGGGCTTCCATAGTGTTCCACTATTTTTATGGGAAAAAACAGCATGCATGTTTGGAATGACATGAAAATGAGTAAATAATAACAGAACTTTCATTTCGGCTAAACTGTCCCTTTAAGCCGTATTCTTCATGGAAACTGCTGGCTGGTCCCCACAGTGTAGGTAATTTCAGGTTTTGTTATCCTTGTAAGGACATTGCGATAGCACAGACATAGCAAAATCTTACCCACACACAACACTGCTGACCTGATATGGACTCACAATTAAAAATAGATTTTCATAAATACACAAGCCTGTCACAGACTCTGTTCACCCTGAAACCATGTCCTGCATAAGCCCCCCTCTCTCTCTTTCTCTTTCTGTCTCACACACTCTGTTTCTACACAGAGCCATAGATACGATGTCTAATCTCTTGAAGGATGTTTCTCGGATTAAGATCTCATTAAAATCTCAAATTATACTTGTATACCTAGAAATCTCTGCCTCAGCGCAACTTTCCAGTGCATTAGCCTTGCTAGCTGTCCGTCCTCATCCTCGTCAAGAGAAGGCTTAGTTTAGTGATCCTGCTGCCCGGCTACACAACGTGCGTGTTGCTACGGTTGTCTGTTTTAAGAAACAGAGGAATCAGAAGAACACCGGTGACGCAGATGTCACACACACACACACACACCTGCGCACACATACACACACATACAAACTTCAGTCTTCTCTTTCCTTCCTCTCAGTGTCCAATCTATTTTAGCCTCTCTCTCTCTTTCTCTCTCACCCTCTCCTCCCAGAGCAATCTGGGGGTTTTTTTGTCTGTTCTTCTCTCCTGTCCTCTAATGAAAAGTGACGTCTCATTTTATGCTTCATGACTCAACCTCACTGAACAGTGAAGAGAAACACAAGACACAGCAGAACAGAGGATACAGTGTAAAGGTGTCAGCATCTTACACCGAAAACGAACCCTTGTAAGTGACATTAATACAACATTTATCAATCTCTTTTAGTTATGTACTTAGAATGATTTTATTCACTGTCAGATGTACCATTTCAATAGTTGCGACTGTTCAAACTATATAAAAATGTTGCCTGAATTAATTTGTTTGAACCCAAACAGGGTTCATTCGTGAAGTACCACAAATTGGATTCTTTGGTTTCGGTTTGTTGTTGACTCTGCCACTGCAAAAATACATTACATTTTTTACATTATTTTTGACCAATTATTTTTAATTATAATTATTTTAAATGATTATTGTTTTATAGAATTTTTCTTTGTTACATTATTGATTTTTCAAAGTTCCTATCTAATATTAACATCATGCATTGGTGATCCAGTAAATGTCCACATGTACCAGTAATAAAGTGTAAATGTGGGGACAAAATGCTACATTGTCATTTGGATAACAATATTTTTAAAAATATTTGGAATGTTGTCATGGTTAACGTTGCATGCCTATATTATAATTAGTTATATTTATTTATATTTATTAAAAGTTTATTTACATTTATTTTTTATTATTTTAATTTTAATATTAATATTCTAGATATTAACTTCAAAGCTTTTGAAATCTAAACCCACTGTCACTGAGCATACATTTTCATTCCAAAGTAATATGTGGAATATTTGTATTTTGTCATGTTAAGCTTTGTGTTACTTGCCGCACAAATAAAAAAATAAAATAAAATAACCTAAAAAAAAAATATATATATCTATCTATATAATATATAGATATTATATATTATTAAACAACAAATGTGTAGTCCTGCAAACAATTTACAAGAAGCAAAAAGTTTATATGTCAGACTGTTAAATAAAGAAAAAGAATTGTAAGTGCGAAATTTGACTGCATTATTTTAGGTATTGCATTTTGTGCTGCTAATGGTGCAGAAATTACACACTGCAACTGGGATAAATGCCTACCTCACATTTAAGCTGTGTTTGTCTTCATATATGTAAGGTTTCATAATTAAAACGCTATTAGCTCCGCCGTACGCTGCTGATTCTCGTGCGCGGGCACAGTTAGTGTTGTGCATGTGGACTGTGAGTAAACAGTGAGCAATGATTTCTGATGACACGAGAGCTCCAGGTCTCAGCAGGAGAGAGAGAGAGACGCCAAACCTGCAGGCCAGCGCCACCAACTGGTGTGACATATCCATCTCTCTCACACTCATTCTCTTCCGGTCTGTTTCTCCTTGTCCTTTCTCAGTGTTGCATAAGAGATGCTCAAAGGGTCAGAATAAAGACCGTGCTGTACAGATTGACATAGTGTGTGTGTGTGTGTTTGTATTAAATATGTATCTGTCTGTGTGGACACAGGTGATATTCTCTGTACAGCGAAGAGATTTTCTCACACCTGTCATGCCCGAGAGAGTGGCTTACACAACCTGCCATCTGTGCGAGTGTGTGTTTGGGGAGGAAGGGGGGATAGATTACTGTTAGAAAAGAGAGGAAAGAGAAAGATAGGAAGAAAGCAAAAGGGGAACTGAGAAATGCACTTAGGAAGCTCGACGTATGAAGCCAAAGTTAAGACCAAGTTACATAAAAGTCCCATTAAAGAGCGCTCCACCTTTACAAATGCACTCCTCTTTCATAAGCACATCTCTATCCTACACCTCCTTTTATCCTTTCACCCATGATCCCCACTAAAAGGGTTTATGTTCATATTTCATATTGGGAATTCTTAGAGAAAGCAAACCGATGGATCTCACAATCTCTGTCTGAGATTTTGGCCACAACTGCAGTGGACTTACAATCCAGATGCATCATTAACGATACGAGAGCATTATTAACACTCTATTGCATGAATGTAAAACGAATGTCACGAAAATTCCTGTTTAAAATTCATTTTAAAAGACAATATTTTGGGTGTCTTTTTAGTTATGTTGCCTGGAGGCAAAACTGTGACACAATATTCAAAACATACATACCAAATGCTTCTTAGTTATTATATAAAATGTATAAATATTAAATCTAAATAAATAAATGTAAATATACTTAACATAAATGTATTATTGTCAATATACACAACAATTTAAAAGTTTGGAGTCAGTCCAATTTTTTATGTTTTCAAAGAAGTCTCTTATGGCCACCAAGGCTGCATGTATTCAACCAAAAAATTAAAATAAAAACAGCAATATTATTACAACTTTTCTATCTTTGCTTGTTTATTTGTATCTTAATGTATTTCATGTATCCTGCTGAATTTTCAGCATCATTACTCCAGTTTTCAGTGTCACATGATCTTTCAGAAATCATTCAAATATGCTGATTTGGTGCTCAAGAAACATTTCTTATTATTATCAATGTTGAAAACAGTTTTGCTGCTTTATGTTTTTGTGGAAACCATTATACGTTTTTTTAGAAAGTTCAAAAGAACAGCATTTATTTGAAATAGAAATCTTTTGCAAAAGTACAAATGTCTTTACTGTCACGTCTGATCAATTTAATGCATCCCCCTTGCTTAATAAAAGTAATAATTTCTTTCCAAAAAATTGAATCCAAAAACTCCAGACTTCTGAATGGTAGTGTATACAGTCTATATAATATGTAACTTATCATTTATAATATGAAATGATAGTACAAAAAGACACAATTGAAATAAAACAAGTCATATAAGTCATAAAAATGTAATGGGAAAATTGCATTTATGTCAATTTTATTGCTATCATGTGCTTGCAATGTGAAGAGAACAGGTTTGTTACCCAGAGGGAATGTCGTGCAATAGAGGGTTAATCTTTAGTTATGTGCAGGGACATCACCCCCCGGGTGGCTAGCGGCGAATCTGCATGTATATGCAAATGATCAAGCCTGACTGTGCTTGCACACGATTAAGATTTCAGTTTTACAGTGCAACATGATCATATCGCCTCCTTTAGCTTTATTCATAACATTTCAACACACTTTACTCATGATATTAGATCTGGGTTTTACATTATCCCTAATAAATGAACACTTAAAATACTACAGGCTTTTCTCAGGTTTATATAACATACAAGAGGTTGGAGGGGGCTCACTATTGCGAGACAAAAGGTTGAGTTAGAGGAAGTGTTTGCAAAGGGACCCCACTGAGACCCCTGTCACAATTTGAAGAGATGCTGGAAGAATGACTGAAGGGACTGATAAAATTGTTTATGTTTAAACTTCTGTCTGAAAATCTACTTTTGAGTTTCTCTGTAGCTCTCTTTATATATACAGTATATATGTATATAAATGTGATTAAAAATAGATCTTTAGCAGTCAGAGAGGTTCAAATTAAGACCAACATCTGCTCAAGTCCCAGTAAAAAAGAAAAAAACAAGACACTGTCAGAAAAGAGAGAAATATTGATAGTAGTAGTCATGGTTAAATGTCGTAACTGAGTCAGCATAACATTAACAAAATCTTTTTCCCATTTCAGTGTTTTCTGCCAGACCCAGGCATGAAGATAAGTTGCCATGGAAGCGAAGCGCGGCGACTGTGGCGGAAAACGAAACGTTGGAACACAGCGACAGCATGTGAGCAGTAAGCGATGGGATGCATTCAACGGTCAAACGGTAAGCAGTGGTTTTGAAAAAAACGCACCTTAGCCGTGGCGTTTGTGAGGCGTGATGCAGCGACAGGGTTGATATAAAAAAGCTGTTTGGTTTGAGGGGGGTGGGACTCCACCTTAGAGAAACAACAACAGCAACACAAACAAGAGTTTGGGTTCAAGATGGAGGTTAAAGGGAAGAATGTGACCACTTCTGACTGGGCTGTGACTGTATGTCTTTAATATCGAATCATTTACCTGAAAATGTGTCATATTGTTCATTTCTCGACAGGCGTGTATGTTGCATCTCTTTAAAACAGCTCTATCTGACTTCTATTGAGTTAGAAACGGTATTGGATATGGAAACAGCTGTGTTAAACAGATGTGGTTCTGCAGGTGTGTCTTAAGACAGGTGGCCATCAGACAGGTATATGTCAGAGATGGGCTCACCCTGACGAAGCTGGCGGGAAACCAGCCCTCCTCCTCGTCGATTTGACCCCACCACCAGTCCTTATTCGAGGCGTCCAACACCTTGATGACATCGCCGGCCTTGAAGGCCAGCTCCCGGTCAGCCATGGTCACATGGTCCCATACTGCCTCGGCATTCACTACAGAGCCCCCGCTGACCAACTGCAGAAAGAGAGATGGAGTAGATGCAGGATAAGCTACAAGAGGACAACAGTTACATAACATCCGAAACATTCTGGATTAACATCAAACAGTCACATGCTGGCTTCCACTCCACAGTCAGCTCTCCGGAAACAAAACTGACAGGGGTGTCGAGATATAACGCTGCATCGCATTTCGGTGTGCCCTGTTTTTCCGACTGCTTCACCTCAGTTTGGAAACAAAAGGTTGCTAGGAGGATAGACACAATACCCCCGTTTTTTGAGAGAAGTTGATAGGCCTTATTAGGGTAGCACTTTATTCCTCTATGTAGCAATTACAATAAATAGGTAATAACTAGGTACTAACCCTGAACCTACCCCTAACCCATGTAGCTACCAGAACTTTCTTAGGTAGGTACACTGTAAGTACACGTACTGTAAAATATGTTGCAAACGCTATTAGTATTAATAGCACATAAATAAATTTGAATGTTCTTATGTTTATTTAAAATGTTTCTTATGCTCACCAAAGCTACATTTATTTGTTCAGAAATAAATTTTACATTTTAAAATAACTGTTTTCTATTTTGAATATATTTTAAAAAGTAATTATTCCTGTGTTAGCAAAAGCTTGGATTTTTCAGCATGCATTACTCCAGTATTCCTTGTCACAATGATCCTTCCAGAAATCATTCTGATCGTCTCAAGTTGGTGATCAGAAACCTTTATTGTTATTGTCAGGTTGAGAACGTTGTGCTGCTGTGTGTGGAAGATTATGACACATTTTTGAAATGTTTTTAAAGTAATTAGAAATATAAAAATAGAAAGTTTATAAAAAACGCATTTATTTGAAATAGAAACTTCTGTAATATTGTAAATAATATTTACTACTTACTGTGACTTTAAAGTCATTTAATACATCCTTGCTGAATAAATGGTACTTGCTGAAAAAATCTTTCAGCCCCAACTTTTGCAACATTAGTGTATAATAAAGTATTCAGTATATTCACTGCCCCATATCAATTCCTTTTGTCATAGAATGTTGCTCTCCAGCCGCACAACCATTTATGCAAACCTTTATAACAAATACTTATTAAAAATATATCAACTACTATTCCCCATCTTTGTTTTGGTGAAAAATATCTGATGTCAGTTTCTCTGAACATAGTTCAACACACACACCACACCAAAGAATTTATGCTATCTAATATACTATGACAAACAACTAGATATTGACTACCATGCATACAAAATCCTCATCCAAACTCGCTCTACACATTCTTTGTGATGTTAATTTAAAGGGGTGGTTGATCAGCTTTTTTCCAAAGCTTGATTGTGTTTATGGGGTGCGTGTAACCTGTGTTCATGCTTCGTTTAAAAAAAAACAGCATTATTTCACATAGTTTACCTTATCTTCTACCCCGCTTTTTCCATTTCTCGTCAAAACGGTCTGGGGGGGGGGGGGGGGGGAGGAAGGAGGGGGGGGGGGGTGGGGGGGGGGGGGGGGGGGGGGGGGGGGGGGGGGGGGGGGGGGAGGGGGGGGGGGGAGGGGGATGTTGAGTTCCTGGTTCTATGAAGCCCCTCCCTCAGAAATACGTAATGGGCTCTGATTGGTTAGCGGGCTCAGTGTGTTTGTGATTCGCTAACCGCTTAGTGCATTACAGGTAGCTGAATGTTCCCGGGGGCGGGGTTTATGTAAAATTCTGGGTTCTTCACGTAACGGACCCAGGAAGAAGCTCGTTGTAGTCCTTAAACAGCGATTTCATTAAAAGAAAATATCTCCCTTTGCACTGAACTCTGAGCGTCGTAACTTTGCAGACGTTGTTTATGCTCTAACAGCAACATTACACACTAACTAAAGTTAAACAAGTGAATCATAATCAACCACCCCTTTAATGAAATATACAGAATTTAAAAGAGAACATCTCTTTTAAACCAGCTCCAAATCGGATCTGAAAGGAACTGGATCCCACGGTTCAATTGTGCTCATATAGGAAGGAAGTGGCAATGTACAAGGTCACAGAGCTATAGAGAAGCTGTGCTTGAGTAACCATGGCTTCCATGCTCGAGTAAAGACAAGATGCGTTATAGTATTGCTTCCTGCTGACTTTCACATATACAAGCCCATGACAGCAACTTGAGATGATGGCTTGGTAATTCTCTACACAGAAACACTCATACATAATCAGCTCCAAGATTTCACCTCTACATCTCCAGGCACTTTTCCTCTCTCTCTCTCTGTCTCAGAGGCAGCCAGGCTGTAAAAAATTCTCTTTTGCGCACTTAAAGAGAAAAAAATGTTATGTTGTCAGCAGAACGAGTAAAATCTGTTTGATTTGTATAAAGCAACTGCATTTGATACACATCATGGCAGTTGTTATCTCAGTGTCACAACACACTGTGGGTAAATGCGAGAGTTCTCCGCTGATCTGAAATCTAAACTCCATTACTGTTGTTCAAGTGTACAGGGCACTGAATTACCCAACATAATCAACATAACCAAATGTCCCCACAAGGATAGTAAAACCTGTAATTTTTTTACATTTTGGGGACTGGCTTGCGGTCCCCACGAGGGAAACAAATTATTAATAATAGTAAATTATGTTTATCTGAAAGTGTAACAATGCAAAAAATGTAAGGGGTAGGTTTAGGGTTAGTGGATTGAAAATATAATTTGGTCAGTATAAAAGAAATAGAAGTCTATGGAAAGTCCCCACAATTCACAGAAACAAACGTGTGTGTGTGTGTGTGTGTGTGTGTGCGCACAATTACATACAAATACACACACCCTTTAAGGATCGCTCCACCATGAAGTTTAGTTTTATCAACTGTACAGAATCTTCTCCAGAAGCTATATGTATCTGTATGTGTGTAAATGCATTACTTGTGTCTTGTACATGTTTGTAATTTCATATGGTGATTTTACTGGGTGAAAATCTTGCATTATGGGGATCTTTCAAAGACTATTTCATGTGAATCACATTGTTTTATCAGTAGGTGGCAACAAGTGACTGCCTTCATGTATGAATCACTAAATTATTAATTTAATCCTTTTGTTCAAACACTCTGTTTCATGCAAGATTAAAGTGTTTGTTTATGTAAGTGAATCATTGAATGATTCACTCAATTCATCCAAGCAACAAAACGGCCTTACTTTATTTCTAAGTGACTCTTTGCTGTCGTTAATTCTGCTATTGTTTGCTTGAAAGTGTTTTAATTTGCAATGCAAAAACTGACTAAATTACTGGCGATAGTGTCTAGAATGTATGTTATTCAAAACAATCTCTTGCTCACTGAACTGTTTTATAAAACCAATATCTGTCGCAATTGTGCCGTTTTTGTAAATATCAAGATGGCTGTGATTGCCTGAGACATTCTTGCTTGTGTGATACTGCTTCATTAATTTATAATAAGTTTCAAGGATAAATATACAAATGATAATTTCCTACAAGAGAGGTGTGTTCAACACAATCCCAGACAAATGAAAGTTGAGAACATAGCGTAAGGTGACCATACGTGCCATTTTCCCAGGACGCGTCCTGGCCAGGATTTCTATATTGCCTAAAATATCTAGGTTTGGCTTTGTTCGCGTGTGCAGACCGATCGGTGTATGACATCAAAATACCATACAGACGGTTCCTTATGCTTTCAAAATGCTCTCGAGGTATTTAGATGTCATACACCGATCGGTCTGGACACGCAAACAAAGCCAAAACCTAGATATTTTAGGCAATATAGAACAAAGAAAGACAGGAAACTAGTGAAAACAAACTAAAAGTTCATGATAATGAAACACTAAGTCACAGTAGGCTACTGTTTGTTGTTTGTTCCATGATTCAACTCATGAAACATAAAGGAATTATAACATTTGTTTACGCAATACATAATAAAAGTTCATTTAAAAAACTTGACTGGATTTTAATGTTTTAATAAAATACTACAGGTATTTACCAAACCAACTGTCATACCGTAAAGTCATACCATATTCCCTTAATACACTGCAAATGTTTTTACTATCATCTCACTCATCAGTTCCTGGCTCATTAGGAAAAAGATAGTTAAACGAGTCAGTGAATCATTCATACTTCGGTTCAACCGATTCATCACTAATATCAGGAAACAAACGAGTTTGATTTATTAAGTTAAAAGTTAAGAAGAATTGTCTAAGAAGTTAAGAAACGTCTCTCTGTGCAGTCTCAATAATGTTGCAACATGCTTTTTTCTCTCTCTCTAAAAGGAACAGTAGGCAGTAGGATTATGCAAATCAGTCAGAAAAACTGCAGTGGAAAAGCTGTGTTCCTGTCCCAGCTAGCATCAGATCACACTAAAACAGAAAAAGAGAACAGCTGATGAGGATCATGTACAACCCTTAAACATCCCATTTCATCCGCAGCTTATTCTCATGTGAGATATTATTATGTGGCACTGCGTGTATCAGAGCTGTAGGCTATCAACCACACACTGAAACATTACACCGCACACACGATAAAATGTAACAGCCCCTGAGATTATCAGATTGGATGGTGATGAATTTAGCGGGATGAAAATCTGTCTATAAGAGCCAAACCGATGCAATCTGTTCATAAACAGTGAGAATACAGCAGTACAGTAACACTAGCATTAGAGGGCCATGACTTTGTGTGTGTGTGTGTGTGTGTGTTATCTGTCGTCTCTTCATTCCCCCTGCCTTTATTCCTGCATGAATGAACTGTACTCAGGAACATTCTTTCTCTTTCTCTCTCTGTCTTGCTCAGTCTCTCAATCTCTGTGTGAATGCCTTGGTGCACACATTAACAAAAATGATGTCCTTCAGTCAACAGCCTTACGCACTATCATTAAATTGATTATGGACGGATTATTGATTATGGATCACAGGTTAATTGAATGGGTATCTGTTAAACATTTGACCCAAATCACTGAGCTTTCTCAAGAGTAAGCTTTGACAAGAGATGATCTTAACTTGCTGTTTTAGACCATTCTAGCTTCTGGCTTCTAGCTTTAGATAAATGTAACATGCCTCCTAGCCAGGGCTCAAAAGTGAACTGAAAATCACTTTTCTGAATTTGAATAGAGGCAGAATGTGGAATGAGAACTGCAATTCAAATGAGAATATAAGAAAGTAAAATCAAAATGAATTTAGAGGTACACTATGTAACTTTTGGCACTCTTGCAGTTAATAAACAAAACTGTATGCATATCCGCAGTTACTCCGCAGTGGTTGTTGTCAAGACAGATCTAAAATAATCTGAAATATAAACACTTACAACAGGCATATCTTAGTGTTTCAAGATAACATAAAAACATAGTTTGAAAAATGGATTTATGTACTTGCTCATTATATAATCTTTGAACATTTTGAATAATAAAACGGTTACATATTGTAGCTTTAAATTAACTGTAATTTTTAACTAAAAACACCAATTTTGTCCAGACTAACTTTGAATGTAGCCTTTTTGGAAAGAGTTTTAAACTTTGAAGGTTTAGGCCATATGGACAGAATTTCTATCTTAAAACATTATTGTATTGACAAATATTTACTTTTGTATTTTACCTCACAATCTTTCACCATTAAAAACTGAAGCATCACACTGGAATTCACGTTCGATATCTGAGGACAGTAACGCCAGTAGGACTGTCAAAATGACTGAAAAACTACATTTGAATTTTCTACTTAAATATTATCAAAATTTGAATTATATTCGTATTTAAAAGGCATCATTTCAGTTAGGGGGGAAAAAAGCTTTTGGCTTCTCTCCTGAGGCCACAAGAGAGCGCATCGAGCAAAATATTATGCAAGTTTCTTCAAAGCGTAATAAAATAACACGACTATATTTGAAAAAAAGTGCATAATGTTTAAAATAATGTTTATATAATTAATAATAAACAAATAGAAAAAAAACAAGCACCATGCATGTATGTATAGTTTAATACAAAGGACCGAAAACCAATCACAAAGAGTAGGCTACTTTCTTCATTTAAAAACATGAGATACAGTGGGGAAAAACTGCCATAACGTCTTTAGACATGTTTTTTCAAAGTTGAACTTGCATTAATTTTACATGGCTTTCTAAACATGCCGCTCTCTGCGAGACGCGAGTGCAACGCTGATAGATGTCCCTCTAGAAAATGCGATAAATATGCGTTCTGTGTGAACGGCTTGGTTTCAGTTTTGAAGTAAACAACATCTTCTCCACACTGATGCTCTTGTTTTCCACAATATATTGAATGAACAATGTTGCAGCACCGCATCTAGTGGGTTCAACTGGATAGGCTAACAAAAGCATTCAAATGCAATCAATGACACATACATCGTCATCGCATCTCGTGCGCCACTGATAAGGCTGCCTGACGGCTGACGCAAACCTTGATGGATTTTTTTTTATTATTTGACGAATATTCGAAATTTGAGTTTTTTTTGACAGCCCTAAACGCCAGCCTTCTTTGATTTGATTGGCCATCTCACTTATTTTGTCACTAACAAGCACTCTTATGGCGCTTTTCCACTGTCATGGTACGGCACGGTACCGCTCGGTACGGTTCACTTTTGGGGGGTTTTCCACTGTGTACATTACCTGGTACCTGGTACTTTTTTTAGAACCACCTCGGTTGAGGTTCCAAGTGAACCGTACCGTTACCAAAACGTGACGTGTAAACTCTGCTGATCACTGATTGGCCGGAGAGAATCGTCACTACCTGCCTCACTGAACTTGCGACACAAACACAACAGAACCGCTAGATTTAAATCAGCACAGCCAGCGAAGGATCGAATGCAACTGTTTTGAACAAGCGCACCTTTTTTTAACAACCAAAAAGTTTTGTTGTCTGTTGTGGAAGAACAGACGTTCCTCTCGTTAATAGCAGAGGAGCGGATCCAGCGAGAGCTTGATGGGGCGACGCGGAATGAAAATGTTTTTTAGGAGTCGTGGTAGTAGAGGCGGTACAACTGCAGTGGAAACGCAAACCGTGCCGAGCCGAACCGTGCCGTGCCGAGCCGAGTCGTACCATGCAGTGGAAAAGCGCCATTAGACTTCTGAGGTAGACCAGCATAAAAATACACATTTAAAAACGCTTTGTCATCTTAACAATAAAAAACAGCAGCATCAAGAATATCAAATAGTGAGGGGATGGATATATGTTTAAAAGAGTCCAGCTAGTGCTGCCATTTCTACAATTCTAGCCAATCATCAACCTCATTTGAATCTACATGTATTCAAGTTTCAAACCGATTTTGTTACAGCTTTCGTTTTCAGGAAGGTAATGACCCCTCACTAGCTCCCTCTGCTCTAAGAAAGCTGCGGTTCTTTGGACAAATGGCACAGCAGAGGCTAAAAACACTCAACAGGGTGTCTACCTCAACATCTGGTCCAAATGACCCATTAGGCCCTCTAACAACATTCCATGTCCAATAATCCAATATCTCCACCCCTCCAACAGAACAGCTACTGTAGGTCAGCACTTCAGCTCTCACTGACTGCCATCACTCCATCCAGGTGCTGCTCACCTGAGTTCCCTTCAACAAAATAAAGAGCTCTGGATGTCTTAGCAGAAACTAAGAAACTAAAGTGCCTCTTTCATTCAGTATCATTATTACTGCACTACAGAAAGAACAGCCCTATAATTCAGAGGGCTATAGCTCAGCAAAAAAGGCAAAAGGGAAAAAGGAAAACAGAACATCTAAGAGACCAAAGGATGCTGCCTCACCATAGACGCACGCACACACACCTGACTGGGGAGGACGATTATATAATCGGAGTACAGTGGAGTCTAGGAGAGAGAACTGGAGAAAGCACGTGGAGAGAGAGAGATTGCATTAAAATAGACTGCTACGCTATGGATTAAGCTCTCATAACTGCATACACACACAAACAAACTCATATAGCCATTAATTCTCATCATATCTTGCCGGGAGAGATAATAAAAGAAATGAAATGTGCAGACAGTGAAGTAACATCATGAACCGAATGTTTTAAGCAACTCCTCGAGTCTGAGCTGCTTAGCCGTATGATGCTGCTTAAGCCTGTTATTCCCTCCACGTTGATATGAATCATCCTGATAAAACATTTGGCACTTTTCTTGAGGTCTAAATTTAGATTATAAATGCTTTAAACTCATGCAGCATTGCCTACCCACATGGTTCCTAAAACAAACACGAGTGGAGAAAATGCACAAAAGCCTTTCAGCCATGAAAGATGCAAAAGATACGTGTGTGTGATACAGCTCGCATGAAGCCGTGTGTGTGTGCATGTGTGTGTGTGTGTCTGTGTTGTGTGCATGTGTGTGTTTGTGTGTGGGTGGGTGGATTCCCAGCCTACGCTCCCAGTGCAGATGTTTCTAAATCTGGCCATTCTCTTGGTTTTTCCCGCTCTTTCCCACACTTACGTAGTCATATTTTTGGATGCACATGCCTCTCCATGTGAATGTCGTACATCAGCTCGGTGCAACGGTCCTGAAAACTCAAGCCGCTAATTTGAAAGGCCAGAACGCACCCTTAAAATGTGCACCATGAGGTCAGAAGCGCTACATACTATCTAGAAAACCTCCATACATCAGTTGTTCAGCAATCACCTTTTACGTAAGAGTTTCCGAGCTGAATCTAGCACATTTTAAGATGGCTACAGAGGACAGGATTAAAGGTTGCTGGCGTCTCGAGAGTAAGATGTAAAGTGAATCCATAAGCTTCTGTTTTAACGAATACGCCAAAATGCGCATATACACTCATGTGAGATTGCGCACTTAAAGAAGGCAGAGAACCTGTCTCTAGGGCATATAACGCAAACTACATGATCTCATTTGCGACATTAAGTCCGAGTCGCTCTCTTGCACTGGCAGTACATTTCCCAGACTTCTCTTCACTGTTAACAGGTGCATCAGACCTGTTGGGAGACAAGGACTGCATGTTAATGCAAAAGGGAAATATCCTGCCATAGCCTGGCAATACAGAATGACAGTCGGTGTTCGATGCTAACTGATGTCTCGATGCATAATTGCAGTGTGTGTGCGTACAACCTCTTTACATGTGACAATATGTTAAAATTTCCCGTCTGGTGTTTCTAATATTATATGACAGAACATAAATGCAGTGCTTAATATGTTTGGTGTGACAGTGGCTTCTTATCACAAGCCAGTTACAGCTATCAGTGTTTACTTTGCTTTAAAGAAGAAAAAAACACAGCTAATAAAGCAGTTACAGGGTTCAAACCCTTGTGTTTTAAAATGAAAACAGGTCATTAAAGGTTCAAAGCTGTCAAAAGGTACACCTATTGACAGTATTTTAAAAGGTACACCTTTGTACCTTATTTACCCATAAGAGATGCTTATTTGTACCATGAAGGTACACATTAGTACCTAAAGTGAATATTAGTATCTAAATGGTACATTTACTTTTTGAAAAGGTACCGCTCCAGTCACTGCTTTTGTACCTTTCTTTCTTGGAGTGTATATATTGTATAGAGCTAATGTACTGTGGCTTTGAGTGTCCAGCAGAAGTATTACGGAGTTTGATGCAGCACGCCATCAGTGAAGTTTTCGGCAGCAATATTGCTTCTCCGTAGAGAGAGTGAGTCAACGGTTTCAGCACTTCAGTGGGATGCATCCGAACCATTATGTTCCAACGCACAACAAAACCCCAGTCTGCAAATATGCGCTTGCAGCGCGAACACACGAAACACTAAGGCTGATGATTTGAGCAACATGAGTTCAAGGGAATGATTCAGCTGATTCATGTTTTAGCTGATGGCAGTGATTCCGTAATCATCTTTAATGAGAATAGCCAAACGCCTGTCTGTCCTCTAGAAGGGGTCAGGTTAAGGATAAGCATGTTGGAACACCATCAGTTTAAAAAATCCTTGTCATACATGGGCATCACTGCTCTGAGGCGGAAGTAGAGTCTGTAAGTCTCTGTATAGAAATAGCTCAAATTTACAGGAAATTTACAAACCTATTGTGAGGTATGAACATTTTGCACATCTGATTTATAATTTGTGACCCTGGAGCACAAAACCAGTCATAAGTAGCATGGGTTTATTTGTAGCAATAACCAACAATACACTGTATGGGTCAAAATTGTAGATTTTTCTTTTATGCCAAAAATCATTAGGATATTAAGTAAAGATAATGTTCCATGAAGATATATTATAAATTTCCTACCGTAAATATATCGAAACTTAATTTGTGATTACTAATATCCATTGCTAAGAACTTCCTTTGGACAACTTTAAAGGCAATTTGAGATTTTAATTAAAAAGTTGTTAAATTATAATTTCTCAATATGAGTAATTAAATGGATAAAATCATATTTAACGGATAGACAACAGTGTGTTCGAGTAGATAATAAAATCTCACAATCACTTATTAATTCAGTTGGTGTACCTCAAGGATCAATATTAGGTCCTCTGTTATTCAGTTTGTATATTAATGATTTGCCTGATGTTTGTGCACCTGCTGTAAATTGCCAGATGTATGCTGGTGATACAATTATATATTTGCATGCTAAAACTAAAAAACAAGCGGCAGATGAATTATCAGCAGAAATGGTTAAGATTACAAATTGGTTAAAAAACTCGTGTTTACATCTTAATGTTAGCAAAACTGTATGTATGTTTTTTTTTAAGTCTGCAAATAGAGATCCCGATCCAGATGTCACAGTTGCAGGTAAAAGGTTATCAGTAGTTCAAGAGTATAAATATCTAGGTATAATACTTGATTCACAACTTACATTTAAAAAACAAGTTAAAATAGTTGGGAATAAAATTAAATTTAATTTGGCAAATTTTAGATATATTAGGAATAATTTAACCACTGAGGCCTCAAAGTTATATATTAATGCTATGATTTTTTCACATATGAATTACTGTCTCACCAGTTGGACACGGACAGGTGGGACTATTTTGCAATCCATAGAAAGACTCTATAAGCAGGCTTTGAAAATATTGGATAAAAGGTCTAATTCATATCATCATTGTGAAATTTTAACTAAATATGGGTTTTTAAGTTGGGAAAATATGATTAAATTTGCAGATATTTTACTTGTGTTCAAAATGTTGCATGGTTTGGCTCCGCTCCCACTTAATAAATTTATCAGGAAAATTTTGAATTCTTTTACTAGAGCCACTATTAGAGGGGACTGTATAATACCATATAGAAGAAGTACTTTTGGGCAATCAGTATTTTCTTATAGAGCAGTACATACTTGGAATACTATACCCATAGAATTAAGAAATATTACATCTCTTGCTCCTTTTTCTGAATCGGTAAAAGGGTGGTTATTGGATAATCAAATATGTCTTCATAATTTGAAGTAGTGTTTTTTTTTTTTTTTTATTGTATTCTGGTTTTTGTAATATGTTTGTTTCTGCTTTGTGTATTTGTGAATTATGGTTTCTTTACCATCACCTGCCAGGGATGCAGATTGAAAATTAGCCTGAATGACTAAACTGTCACATTTAACTAGAGACAGACTGTTTACTCATGTAATTATTGTATTGTCCCTTTTAAATAAAATAAAAACAAACAAACAATTTTCCAGATTTTCAAATAGTTGTATCTCAGCCAGATATTGTCCAATCCTAACAAACCATACATCAATGGAAAGATTATTTATTCAGCCTGCAGATGATGGATAAATCTCAATTTCAGAAATGTGGCTCTTATGACTGGTTTTGTGGTTCAGGGTCACATTTGAGCTGGCATAATATCCACTGAAGCTGGGTCTCTTGTTTCACTTTAAATATAACATCCACACAAAAGTTTCATCTACATTTAAAAACATAGGAGAATCATGTCTGACCAACTTGTACTGAACCAACAAAGTGTTAAAGTCACATTTGTGGCAATTACATATGAACGCAAACAAACAGTGTCCGTTACGAATTGTTAGCCTGTTTCATTTATTTCTATATTGATGATATTTTGGTTTACTGTTCAAAACTTAGATTTTTTTTTGACCATTTGGAAATAAAGTGCAAGGCATAATCATTTTAAAAAAGTATATTTGATATATGTAAACAATCTCAAATGTCCAGTGTACTTTACACAGTTTAGGGACAAACTGTTCTGCAAAAACGCTCAGTTGCAGGCTTTAAAACGAAATTCATTACAACACTCCCCTACTACGGTCTAGCATCTACCTGCACAAGAAGCATGTGAAATCTAATTAAAACAAACCATGCAAAGGAATGTCACAGGTTTAACACCAACTTCTCTCGTGTTTATAGCCTGAACCTTGGATGAATGGGGTGTGCAATAACAAGGCATGGCCTCAGTATATGACCATTCAGGTGCAACTAATTGCCTGGATACATTGTTTGATCGCACAATACATCCATACTCGTTCAAATGTCCCTCAATAGCAAAAAAGTGTAGTGTGCTTATAGGTCAATAGATGATAAGTGGCTTCTCTATAATAGACCAGAACTGTTAAACATTAGAGAAACCAGAGATGGTGTAGGATGGTGCAGAGGAAATGAAAGATGTGAGAGGCACCAGGACGTGGTCGCCAGGCACCTGTGATCATCGGAGCGTCTCATTGCGATCAGCTCGAGGACACACCTCAAGGAAACAAAACACGCGAGCATTCTTTCAATTCTTGCATTTTGTCCGGGTTTTAGCCTCTCAACGTCATCGCCGGCCTAGCTTGCAAGTCTCGTCCTCGATCGCGAAATCAGCGTGCGCGCTTGACACCGATAAACTGCGCACTAACGATCATGTCCGTAAAAATGAACGAAGTGGACGCACGCGTGCTTGCGCGCACGCATCCCGGCGCTTGACTACAGAACACCGGTCGCTCATAATCAATAAACGAGAAAACGCGGACTCGCGTCAGAATCCGCCACGACGAAGCGACGGAGGCAGAAAACCGAACGGCTTTTGCGCACGCACGCTTAAATCAAAGGTGAACAGCTTCTAACGCACACCGTGACACATTTAGGAGAGCGCAAAATATACCAACGTCATTGACCAGCCCGAGGCGGCGCTGAGGTGCTGGGTATCCCCCTCTGTCGTGCGCGCTTGCTCCATCTCTCCCGTTTCCATAGCACTGGAGCGGTGCGAGTCTCTCCGCTCAGGCGGATGGAGAGCGGCGCGAGGGGGGAGTCCATTAGCTCGCAGCCTCCCCGGTGAATAAAACGAAGAATACTTCACGATGCAGAGATGTCACTTCGCGCTTTCGCGACCTCTCTTCTGCTCGTGTGTATCCACCATCGCCAAAAAAAAGACCCCCCCCGCCGTTTTTTTTCTTTCGTATCCATTAACAGAGATCATCGGTAAGCCAGAAGAATGGCGCTCACGGGAGCATCACAGTTAGCCTCACCTTCATCATCCTCAGGGTCAGTCCCGGTCCTGGATCCGTGTCCTTTCCGCAGGTTCGAGCCCCCGACGCCAGCTGCAACCCTGTATCCGCGCCCCGTGAGCAACGCGCGGCGTATGGAAGAGAAACGCAAGTCCGGTTAGACGCTGTTCTGTTCTCACGGCGAGGTGGGAGTCTGCGTCTCCCTCTCTCTCGCTATGAATAGAGCTGAAGTATGGGCGGTGCTTTTTGTCACACTTCACACCACACACACACACACTCACACACACACACACACACCACACACACACACTTCACACACACACACACACACACACACCCACACACACACACTGCACACCACCACACACACTGCACACACACACACACTGCACACACACACACGCACACACACACACACGAGGAGCCAACCATCAGTCAAAAGAAGGGGTGCTAAACTCTGCTATTGAGGAGGCTACAAACATTACATAATCAAAAAAAAAAAAGGATACAAAATAATGCTGAACTATTGGCTTTTGGGAACTCGCACCATCATCATCTCAGTGCAGAAAGGAAAATGTCCAATAAGCAAAAACAAAGGAAAGACATGGACAAAATTCCACTCTGTTTTATATCATTCAGCGGCAAGCAGGCAGCACCTATATATCTATTTAACACTGCCTGGCAAAATATACAAGCCCTGCAATGTGTCCCAAAAAGGTCCCATCTCAAAACATCACATGCAAAACAATCCTACCTATTGGATCTCTCTCAACAGAAATGTTTGCTATTCTAACCAGTTTTAATAAAGTTGTCAGAATTAACCCCTAGATTTGAATTAACCCCTTTCTGATAGTTCTGTTTCCATGCTTTTTTAAAGTAAACTAATTCGTTTTTTAACAAACACTTCAATGGAATATGACAGAATAGATATGTTTATTTTTGGCGAAATCGGAATACATTCAACGTGCAGGTGTTTTATTTTTTTTTATATGGATCTCAGTACTTCAGATGTGTTTAATTATGCATCATGCAGACAAGTACAGTCCTGTACAGTTTTCTCTGATGAGCATTTGATTTTTTTTAAAGGGACACCATTCATTTTTAAATAGTTTATTATTATTTAACCATCATAGGCAGGCTTAATGTAATATGATACTGAAAACATTGATCTCATGGTGAGAGGAGATATGCTGCTGCAGATTACCCTCTGCCATCAGGCATAATTATATACAGCGTGTGTTTGAAAACACACAGACAACAGACACATACACAGCCACACAAGAGACCAGGAGCTAATGTGATGTTTGAATCACTGCTTCATTTCTATAGGATGATCTTGATGGCCGTGAGATCAAGTGTCTGTATAAACACTACTGTTCAAAAGTTTGGGGTCGGTGACATTTTTGTAATGTTTATGAAATAAGTCTCTTTCTGCCCACCAAGCTTCATTTTTTAAAATCAAAAATATAGTAAAACAGAAATATTATTACAGTTAAAAATATATACTTTCAGTGTCACATGATCCTTCAGAAATCATTCTTAAATGCTGATTTGCTCCTCAAAAAACATTTCTTATTATTATTAATGTTAAATACTGTTGTGATGCTTAATATTTATTTACGTGGTACATTTTTTTCAGGATACTTTAATGAAGTGTTCAAAAGAACCGCATTTTTGTACCAGTGCCTTTGATCAATTTAATGCATCCTTGCTGAATAACGTTTGACCATAGAGCAGTAGATTTTATACAGTTTAGATATTATATTGTGCAGTCTTATGTTATTTAACACCGATTGTAATTTGACTAAATTATGTTTAAATTGAAAAGTTTTAGGTTTGCAACATTTTTGAGTATTTTATGTAGCTTATTAAATTGCATTTTCTTAAATATTCCATGTAGTCTCTCAATATGAGGTGCATACATAATTATATATGCATTCATAAACTAACATTAAGGTCATATACGGATTTGATTCCCAGGGAATTCACACACTGATAAAAATGTACGCCTTAAATACAGTGCAAGTCATTATGCATAAAAGTGTCTGCCAAATGTACAAAAAATTATTATATCACACTGCGGGAACACTGTGTCAACTTTCCATGTAAATTCCTTGTTGTAATACTTGAAAGCGAAGCCAAAACATCGATCCAATCACCGTCTCCATCACCCTTTCTTAAAATGATTAGGGGGCAAATGAACCCTGCAAGAAAGCACTAATCTCAAATTCCCGTACTGAGACAGAAAGACACACAGAACACCAATCCAGCGGTGCTGTTCTGTTGTCAGAGTCTTTCTAGCTGACTTTCACATATATATTTTTGCTACATTATGCAATGAAGCAGGAGAGATGATATAACGAGCATTCTGGGGATCACAAGATCCCCTCCCCCCGACTTCCCTCTGTGTGTCCCGAGGTTTTCTGTGATGTAGCTCTTGCATACGTAAGAGTGTATTCATAGCTTAAAACCAAGGCAGGACAGTGTGCGAGTTGGGATGTCACTAATGGACTCAATGTTTGGGGGCATATGTGTGTATAACAGAGAGGGAGTGGGTGTGTATGTGTATAAAAGCTTTTGGAGACAATATGTCCTCTCCGGCTCATGCAGTTTTAACCTTTAGGCATCGAATTTTATATATATATATATCTATATATATATATATATATAATATCTATATAAACATCATACACAGTCCTCAAGCTTTCCCCTCGGTCCCAGGCACTATTTAGAATAGTGTCAGTTTTGTGGCTATTTTGGTGAGTCATGAATAAAATCAGATGAGAAGAGAGCTTTCAAGTTTTCATAAATAAAACATGGGTGCATACTTGCTATTATTATGTGCAATCAATATAAGGGAAGTCCTGCTCTATATCTGTAGATAAAAGGAAGTTTTGAAGTCTAGCTCCAGGCTAATGACATTTACCACAGGTATGATTTTGTGATGTTACTTGTACTTCGTTTATATTTCTAAAATACTAAATATATTCAATCTAAAATGTACTATTAGATTGCTATTAAGAATCTAAAATTATTTTTAAAATATGCGCAAAGCAGTACACAAAAGTACAATGGTACTTTGTCGTAATGCATAATGATACTAAATTATCTCCATATACAATGCTTATTTACAGAGTTCTCCATGTTTTCTAAAAATACTATTAAAATTATAAATCTAAAAAATACTATTAAATTACTATTAAACATGTTATGTCTGAAATATAGTGCAAAACACTACACAAAACAGACTTCCTCTGTACAATTGCACTTTGATGTATTATGATACTAAATATTCTCCATACTCATACACTGTCTATCTGCATGGTTCTCCATGTTTTCTAAAAAATATTTGACATTTTATCTTAAACCAAAAATCTAAAAATAGCATTTACGGTTTAAATTTAAATTACTTCTCTAAAATATAGTGCAAAGTGGTACATAACAGTACAATTACACTTTGATGTATATAAATGATCTCCATATTCATACATTGCTTATTTACTTGGTTCTCCAAGTTGTCTAAAAATACTTTTAAAATTTGAGCTTAAATCTAAAAATCATTGTTAAATTACGATTAAAATTAAATATTGCTTCAAAAATATAGTGCAAAGCAGTACACAAATGCTACATCAATGGCACTTTGATGTATATAATAGTTCTAAATTATCTCCATATTCATACACCGCTTATTCACATGGCTTCAATAGAATACCATGGTATTGCCATAATAGTACTGTTGTCCAAAAACATGATACTGGCACCAAGTTCAAAGGAGTTGTTTCTTGTTAATAGCTTTTCCCTTTCTTTCAAGATAAAGAAAAAGATCGCAAAAATGACAACAGTACAAGCTTGTCTATACAAACTCCCCAATACCCGTGTGTGTGTGTGACATCTGGGAGGAATGCCAAGGTTGTTAAGGGAGCGAGAGAAAGAAACTGAAGGCTTATGTAATATACTCTCTCCTGAGAAAGATACTCATCACACAGCTCCGTGCCAATGGAGGAATCATCAACATGCTCACGCAAACCACGTAGAAATAGGTCATATTGAAATCTGGCCACTGTACGGTTCTGGTTGTGGGCCAAAACTAGTGTGGATCTTGTGGAACACACCTTTCTTCAAATGACCTTACACTGTGTGCACTTGTAACCGAGTTCAGTAAACCAGCCATCTGTTTTAATTCAGACAAACAGATGATAATGTCAACATGACAGTCATTCCCAGACAAGAAAACCATTTCAAAGCGCAGAGAGGGCAATAAACAAACTCTGGATCATGTGGTTTTATTCTTCGTAATACAATATTGCCATTGCATAGCAACCCTGGGAGTGCATCCAGCAGCGATGCGATGGAATGCTGCATGCTGATTGGTTGAGGACAGAAGAAGTAAACAGACAAGCTAATGTATATCAATCAACGTGCTGCAAATGCTGTTAAAAGTTCAACTTTGTAACTTTGTCTCCATAAATCTACATCAGCAAGTTGTGCACTGTGACTCATCTGCATGATTAAGCTTGTAAGTTGTTTTATCACCAAAATTATAACAACAACATAAATGCAGTCCTGTTGTTTTAGTTGTGTTTTATGGTGAGAGTGCCTCCTAATGCAGTGGTAGACTAGCACACACAAAAATCAGAGCGGAGATGGAAGTTGTGTGTCATGTTTTCTTCAGTCTTGCTGTTGTGCATCACAATATTCTCTAGCAGATTTGAAACATTAAGATCTTTATTAAGAAGTTTTCAGGTGTTCCTCATTTGTAAGTCACTTTGTGTAACAGCAAATGCTATATAAATGTAAATGCATAAACCTGGCCAATTTTGTACTAAATTGAGCGACAGGGTGAAATGCAAGATATTAACACACTTGTTTGAGAGGTTTTGCACAGTGTGTTAATTAAACTAAATTTAGACTAAATTGTCATCACATGTAAACATAGTAAGGCCCACAGATGGATACATTTAAATTAACAACAAGATGGTTTAGAATGATGAACTACTTTTATGTTTGATAGTGTAAAACAATATTAAAACTATTTATTATGACACGAGCACTTTAGAATCAAAACACAGTGGTTAGACACAATCTAACCAGTAGAGCGAGCCAAAACCTGCTGTGACGCTCAAGTGATCCGTTTTCTTATACATGTAATTTACATACTGACATGTATAGGGGGAAAAAGAAAAGAGCGAGGTGGTGAGTGTTGGAAAAGACAATATGACACATCAGTTGCTGTCAATCACGAATTGCCTATTTATTTTGCTCTTCCAGCTCATAACAGTAAGACGTGCAGGACAGCTTCAACCAGTTTCCATGACAACTGGAGCCTCCTTGACTTTAGAACAGAGAGACCACCTGTCAATCAAATACAGCATCAGCTCTACTAATAAGGCAATGCCTAATAGCTCAGAAAAATATAACAAGGCACTAATGCTATTTCTCCTAAAAGTGCCACATCTAAAATGCATTTGCCCATTTAGGGTTTCACTACATAATCATAAACAGAATTACAGTGCATTTGTCGGTGCATGATAAACTTACACAGTTTGCTTTAAGTCATAATATTCCATTTCTCTTTTGTCAAAATAGATAGTAGTCTAAATAGGTCCAAAAGAGCTGTAAGAATTTTCTCACTAACGTATTAAGATTGTGTCTGTTTTCTGCTAATCCTAATAATACTCACAGTACAAGAGCACAAGAAGAAAAAAAATAACATCCAAACTCATGATAGTCCCAAATACCAGAAGCTCTTCAATAAAGCAAAATATATATTTTTTAAGCATGCTCAAAAAAATCTTTTAGGGTTTACTGACACTGCATACAAGGCCAAATAATGACCTAAAGCTGCACTATTAACAAATCACCTGCCATAGGAAACTACAGCACGATGGTACTAAAAAAACACTCACAAACGTGCAGTACTGATGTCTATTAAGGGTTTATTTCCAGTCAGTGTCGCTAATGAATGTCAAGTTTTACTGAGATGTTCTAACATTCTTTGTCTGTGTATGTACATGCTTGTGTATTAAAATACAAAACGGGGGGAAAAAATGCTTTTGGTTTTCTGATACCACTAAAAAATGGGGTATGGATCACACAAATTGTACCAAAATGCAAGAAAAAAAAAGAACAAAACATTAATTATAGAACAGCACTGGACTTATCCGCAAGGAAACAAAGGTTGATTCATTCTTAAGAGCTGAATATTCACACTGGTAAAAAATGGTAAGTTCATTAATCTGACTTTGGCATTCTGATGAGGGTAGATGATCGTGACTGTAGTGCAACAGCACAGAACAATCACATAACGTTATTAAAGGCTTTACTGACATTCTGTCTCAAATGACTCAAGAGAGTACCCTTTGATTATCAACTACATAGATCATATTTACTGAAGACTTTAGGCCAGATCTGACTTGAATGTAAGCAGAGAATACTCAAATATGCAGATATCCATACAGTTAATACAGTACATTATGTAATCCCAAACAATCACATACTGTTTAGCAGCACAAATGGAAACAAACCAGATTCTATACTCTGATCCTTAAGCCTTCAGTAAATAAAGTACAGAAGTATATCAAGGATGTTGGCCAAAATGCCACTGATTTAACAGGCATTTTTCCTATGAAAGTAGCATGTGCTATTCCAAAAACAAAAAATACCATATAAAAGAAATGTGTGACTAGCTAAACAAGATGTTTAAAAAGTTCCAAGATGTAAGCATTAAAACCTTGAAACACACAGCATATTTTCCGATTTTTAAAAAAAAGTGTGGTTTAAAAGGGGTCCTATTATGTTTTTTCACTTTTTCAACTTTAGTTAGTCTGTAATGTTGCTGTTTGAGCATAAAAATAGATCTGCAAAGTTACAAAGCTCAAAGTCCACTTCAAAAGGAGATATTTTATTTAACAGAAATCACTTTTCAAAAACTACAACGAACGACTCGTTTGGACTACAACGCATATTTTCCGGGATTTGTGATATCACAAATATCGACGAATGGGACGAGACCTGGTTGAGCTGCACTAGAGAAGGCAACGAGTGTTATCACTTTGTCGGAGACACGCTAGCTTTCCCAAGGCAGACGAACTTAGAGTGGTTACAATCATCCGGGTTTAAATCACGCTTAAATTGATTTGATTTTGATGCAATATTTATACTGAAGCTCGCAGGCGGCTATGGTAAGGGGCGTGACATTTCCCGACCAGGCGCCGAGTGCTGCCAATCACAACACACACTGGCCCAGCTAACCAATCACAACACACACTGGCCCAGCTAACCAATCACAGCACATTTCGTATTTCAGAAGGCGGGCCTTCATTTGACACAGGAACTATTCGAGCCGTTAATGCCAGACTGGGGAGAGAGGTGTTGTAATAATGTAAAATATGTGAAAAATGTGTTTTTCGAACAACCTAGTATGAGAGCCTGTTCTAGTACACCCCCAAAACAAAATCAAGACTTTGTAAAAGAGCATAATAGGACCCCTTTAAAACGTATTTGTTCAAACTGAGTTTGATACTTGAACAAAGTTTTAAGATGATATTGGTTTCAATGTGCTAATGAAGGTTTTCATTCTTATGCTAAAATAAGTCATTTATAGGTTGTCATCTTTTTGCAAATATACCTAAAACATATCCAAAACCAAACCAAATGGATCAACTTCAATAGCAATACCTGGCTACATAAATGCAAAGCAATATGGCATCTATATATAGACAGCACCTGCTGAGTAATGCTGTAACAAATACAGGTACAAATACACGTCTTCTTAAACTCACAGAAACTAAAACATAGCCCAAAAACTACACAGTACATCACAAAAGAATACAATAGCTTATCCGGCAGTAACAGCAACTAGTGTGTGTGAGTGGGATACAATTCAAGACTGTCAGTAAACATCCAGCATCGTCTTTGGTGACGAGACTTGTCTATTTGTATTATTGTTTTACTTGGAGTGGGAGAGATTGTTTATAATTTGGGTGGTGCAGGGGTGAAGCTACCCTCAAGTTCCCTCCTCCGGTTCTTTATGGGAATTTCTCGATGGTCTGCCGATTGCTCAGAGCGAAGGTGGGGCACACCTTGAGTGACCCCGACAGGTCGATTCTTCCACTGCATACCTGTAGGGGAGTAACTGCAGGGGTAAAGCGCATCGCCTCCCCCAAACAAAATCTCCCCGTCACCATCGGCTCTAGCGGATCCAGGGAGGTTACGATTACGGCAGTTGTTCTTGAGGGGGAGATGTGAAGGTCTTACAGTTGACTGGCCCACATGTGGCAACTTAGCTTCTTGCTGAGAAGAGTTGGAGGACTCAAAACTCTGCCTATAGCCCCGCCTCCAACTATCAACAGTGACCCCGCAGGGCTGTCGAGGTAATGCCGTATCACTACAATCAGCAGTCCTACGCTGTGAAAACACAGTGTCACAGTTGGTGTAAAGCTCACTTGTCTGAAACTCCAGACTATCCGTATCAAGGGAGCGACTGCGACGATTTAGCGCTAATGGGGCGGGGACAGGAGGACAAGGTCGACCCAAACTGAGGTGGCGAGGAAGGCTAGCAATGCCCCAAGCGTTACTGAGCAAGAGACTTTGTTCGTAGGCATCAATAGTACGCTGGTCACACTCAGCAAAGCCGTCTTGCTGAAGGTAACAGCCATCTTCCTCGAAGGGTTCGTAAGGAGACGCTAACTCTTCCTCCTCCTCAACAAGCTCGGTTTGCTGCTCACATTCACCCTCATTCTCCATGTCGACCACGTCAAACGTGACAATGGCGGGCAGGGCACTCAGACTCGGCCCGAAAGGAGAACTCGACTCGGAGCCATCAAGACTCTCAGTTGAGTTGCGGTAAAGCCGGGTGTTCTTTGTGAAATCTACGAGTGCTTGGGAGAAGCAGACCATCAGCTCTTCTTGAGATTGACTGCAGCCTCTGGTGGGTAGTAATGGGCTCTGATCCTCAGATTGAGGCTGCCGTCTGGTTGTCTCAGCGACACATGGACTAAACCCTGAATCGGCAAACAATGGAGTCCCCTGGATTTGACCCCTGCTGAGAGGGACTGGCTCTTTTACAGCTTGGGATCTCGGTGGTGATTGGGGATAGCACTGATTCATGGCTTCTTCCAAAACCATCTTACCGTTGCCTGTGGAAAGGCTTGAATCATCGTAGAAGCAGTCTGTGTGGAACAGAAGCTGATCTTTGGATGGACTTCTGAGATTCTGGAGCTCGCAGCACAGAAGGGCATGCTGGATCTTGCTCAGACGCTCCTCCTCCGTCTCCATTGTTCCTGTCGCTAGGGCAGAGGATGCCAGGGTGTACAGAGGATTTGTTTGACTCTTATCTGCACCAACAAATGAATAGGCATCCTTGGGAGGAAGAGCAGGGCTGAGTAGACGATCGTCAGGTTCAAAAAGTTCATAAAGGGCATCACCACTGTAGCTGTCCCGTGGAAGCCTTTCCTGGTGTGGACGCTCTCTACTCTCCTCCTCCATACCTGGCGTGGTGGAGTCATAGTATCCCTCATCGCTGTTGGGAACTGACTCCTGCCGATCGCTCTGTGGGCTCAAGAGGTCAACAGGAGTGAGGGCCGTTTCTGTGATTCCCAGTGGGCTGCTGTTGGAGGTGGCACGGATGGAGCTGATTTGCTGATCAGAAGTAAGCGAAGGGCTATCCGAGCCCATGTCTGAGGGGACATAGCAGACTTCATTACTAGTTTCAGATTCCCATAAGCTCTGCAAGTAATCCGCGTCCATCTCATCAGGAGTTGCCATCTCTTCCCCTCCACCTTGATACGTGACAAAACACGAGCTCCGTTTTCCTGCGTTTCGGCTGCCTCTCTCGGCAGACACAGAGCTCTCGGCGACACCGACATCATCCTGGTCTGCGATGATGTCTCCGCAACCTGTCAGTGAATCAAAGCTTTTCAATGACGAAACGTCACCGAAGATTAAGTTTTCAGAGGGGCAGGATACAGCAGAAGGCTCCCCGTCGGGAACGTCCACATTCTGCTCAGCCAAACGGTCCAGTTCTGACTCGGCACACAAGAGTTGATGATATGTCGTCAGTCCTTCCCGTCTCGCATTTTTTATCTCCTCCCCCTTTTTATCCTCTTCTTTTGCTCTCTTCTTCTTATCCACCTCCACTCTGCTTCTCCTTTTCTCAGGCACAAGCGTTACATCTTTCGTACATTCAGTGGCAGCCAATGGCAGTTCGCATTCACTGCCTGTGGGTTGATTAGGCACATCTGGCACCAACTCTTCGCTACGGTCACTGACGCTCGACAGGGCACCAGGCACTGTTTCGGCATGGAAGCTTGAAGACATTTCATGTGCCTCGCGCTTTTCTAGTTCAACATTTTTGTTTTTCCTGTATCTCCGAATGCTGCTGAAAAGCCCCCGAAGGCCTCTGCGCTGTCGTGGTAGAGACTGAGACTTCCCGTGATCCTCCTGTGATTTCTGAGGGTCACTGGAGGCACAAAACTCAAAGTCGCCTGAGGCCGCTTCACTGCTACCTCTGCCCAAATCTTCCCAGCATGCTCTGCTCACCCCATCGTATGTTTGGCTCTTCGTAACACCTGTTTTTGATGACCCCTTTCTTTGACTTCTGCCACGGCCACCGAAAAAGCTGGGCAGAACACAGATGCTCTTCCGACCACCAAAAAACCTGAAAGCCGTCTTCCGTATTTTCACGGAAGGCGGTGACTGAGGTTGAGGGCTGTCATGGGAAACAGAGTCTGACTGTGGACCCCCTTCTGCACCTACAACCTCACTTCCCGTGGCGGTCTCCATACTGACACAGATGACTGTGGCTAATGGAGCATGTCTGTAGCAAATACTCCACCCTGAGAGGCAGGCTGGAAGGTATGGGGACTGTGTTTATCAGACATCTTATACCTGTGAAAGAAACAGAAATTAAGACGCATCATTAGGAACAGTCAAAATAAGAAAAAACAAAACTAAAGCACATAGTTATTAATAAACATTTACAATAACAATTTATTCAAACACTGAAAGTCGTATCTGTGCATCTATTGATGCCCGTTTGCACAAATGCCAAATATGACCTTGCAAAAAGGGTTTAAACTTTAAAGGAATAGTTCACCCAAAAATGAAAATGTCATCATTTACTCACTCTCATGTCATTCCAAATATGTATACGTTTCTTATGTTGAACACAAAAGATGATATTTTGAAGAATGCTGGTAATCAAACAGTTGATGGTCTCCATTGACTTCTATAGTATTCTTTCCTTACTATGGAAGTCAATGGGGACCAACAACTGTTTGGTTCTTCAAAATATCTTATTTTGTGTTCAACATAAGGGTGAACTATCCCTTTAAAAAATGAAATACTTTTTAAGGCTATAATATAACACAATATATAATCCTGCCACCAACTAGGCCAAATCTCTGTTCGTCCTGAACTTACTCGGGTATACACACTGAAATTTGGTCTTTCAGTATCACGGTTTACTGCATAAAGCATATTAGAATGTCCCAACTCATTTAACCCAGGTACATTTGTGACCAAAATTTAGTTTTACAGGTCTAAACAGAGTTGTTGTTCTGTTTTAGTACAGTCAACTACAGAATGAAAGTGTAGACTCTGTTAGCTTGAGGCAGACATTTTTATATTGGAGTAAACAGTCAAACTGGTTTAATCAGAGTTTGTCCCTTTGAAATATTATGTCTGTGTCAAAGCTCCATAAAAAGAAGTAATATCAGACAAAATTCAAAATGAACTACTATATTTGGTAAATATAAATATTTAAAGGGTCTATTACAGGGGTGTCCAAACTCAGTCCCGGAGGGCCACTGTCCTACAGAGTTTAGCTCCAACACACTTGCCTGGATGTTTCTAGTATGGCTATTAAGACCTTGATTTGCTGGTTCGGGTGTGTATAATTGGGGTTTGGAGCTAAACTCTGCAGGACAGTGGCCCTATAAGAACAGGTTTGGACACATCTGGTCTATTATGAATAAATTAATAACACTCATTTAGGGCTCATTTAGACCATGTTCACAAGTAAAAATGGTCACAATTATGATAAAACACAAAGCCCAAACGATACACCATTATAAAATGTTTATAAAGGTTTTTCCATTAAATAAAACAAACCAATAATAAATGCATTTTTTATTTTTTTAAGTTTTACTCACAATTATAATTGTAAAACAATACTATATGATACTTACCTGTTACTTTATCATATTTTAATGAGCATTTGCATTGTTGTATTCCCACTGGTTACAGCTATCACCAAGAATAAAATGTTCTACCATGCAGTTTATCACTGGGCTATGTACTACTGAGTAAATTACATTGGCTCATTTAGGTGTGAATAATCCGAACAAAATTTGTTTTCTTAACCACAGAGGCAGAAAGGCTAACCTACAACAATACAAAAACAAAATCGATGACAGTACAGTGTTACAACCTGAATGAGTCCTTCAATGCAACACATAGCGTGAGTGAAGTTCCGCTGGATTAAACCTACAACCAAAACAAAAGCTGACTGAAGCCAACGGGCCTGAACACTCACGGTATTGTGCATCATAAACAAAGGAGAAACACGTACAGATAGCGTGCAGTCCAAATGACTACACCCCACGGACCAGTTACACCAATTACTGCACTGAAAATGCTACTGGCATCGAATAGAACTTCTATCAAAAGACTAACTTACATGCAGTGTCCCCAGCTGGACACCATCACTGCTAATGAAAGCGCGCTAGCCCAGACGCTAACCAGCTGCGTCCGCTTCACTGATATACACATAACTTGCATACGCAAACAGCTGTACACTCACGTACGTTAACAGTCAAATAGCGAATAATGCACACATATAGAAACATTAACGATACTCGCCTTATTTTTCCATCTTTTCCGCACGCGCGTGCAGTGATGTGCTCTGTCCTCGCGCAGCGCTGCAGGAGCTCGCGGCTGTGATTCACTTTGTTCATTGAGCGCTGAAGCGGCTGGCGGCGTCTTCGTGCTATGTGCATTTTGGGAAGTGTAGTACCATGGTATGTCTACTTCAACGTACTGTCTTTGCATGCACTATAAAAAGCAGTGACAGGGAAAAAAAACAAGAGGTCAATTGTAAAGATAATAAAAGTCATAATAGCAATAGTTTATATAACCCTGCAATAAAATAAAGTAATATAATATACGCAATTAACACAATAAATGCTCTGTTGGAGATGTACACCAGGTGTAAACCAAATATGAGTTTTGCTGCAGCAGATACAAACCTGGCCAAAGTACCAGTGGTCCACAGAAAATTTGTGGGAAAGAAAAAATGACAATTTTAGCCAGGGGATGTCAAATTTAATGTTGAATTTTAAGGTTGACCAGCAAAATAAAAATATTTATTGTGAAAAGTCAATAAATGACAAAAAGGCAATTCTTTAATTTTGCAGCCTTTTTATTTTAGAAAGGCTTGAGGGGTCCTTGTCATCAAAAAGTGTTAAAACTAAAACTATGAAACATATTTTGTTAATTTAAATTACATGAAAAAGTCAACTGAAATAAATTACCAAAACAAAAATAAAAATAGATTTTTTTTTTCTCCCAAAAATAATGACAAAAGCACACAACAAAACGACTAAAAGTTAAATAAAAAATTAATTAAAACCGAAAATCTAAAAATAAAAGCTAATGTTTAGCTACGCTAAATATTCATAAATACTATAACAGCATATAAATAATACTAAAATAACACGGCTAGTCTGTATTTGATTAAGGTCTTGTTGAATCTCAGCTCAATGTTACTTGGAGTTTTACACATCGTGCATAATCCTTTTTATGGAAGTGGAAATAACTCTCTATTATGGAAAACTGCGCACCTCAAACTAACCCCAATAAAGTAAATACAGAGAGACAACAGGATGAAACATGACGCGGGGTCAGCGGTTCATTATTTTGTGGAACAAATAAAAAGCCAGATGTTATTATTATAGTAGGATGTGTTTTCAGAATACACTGCTCACCCCCTGTGTGTTGAGTATCCAATTTTCACGCATAGAGACCCCCCTCACAGTCAATATCTTGTAGTCCTCACAGGCGAAGACTATCTTCAATACTCGGCTTAATACTTCTGAGGAATGCTCTGGAATGATGAAGTCTTTAACACTCACAGGAACCAAATGATATCCCATTACATGTCCTCCCCCACTGTGACTAACCTGGCAGACTTTTGGCCTGGCCCACGCTCTGACACACTACTCTACGGTTGGAAGAGTCCATCTGCTCTAAACAGGGCATTCATAGACACAGTACATCACAATGTGCCTGTTACACGTCAATGTGAGTGATGAAAAAGCCCTTCGTCTAGTTGAACGGCGACTTCAACAAGCCGTTCCGGTCTTATGCACCCCTCAAACAAAACAAAATATTCAGTAAAAAAAAAAATCATTGCTAAATTTAGTATGAGAAATGAAAACCTCCAGATGATCTTGGAAAGGCAGAACAATGCATAGTTCTAGAGCATTTACAGCAACACTTTTGGTAATATTACACAGTCAAAACTGAAAGAGATTAAAGCTAATTCATTTATGTGGATGTTCAAGTTTAACACACTTCATATATGTAAACCAGGGATGTTAGCAGTGTATCGGTCCATCTGTGAGTTTGTCATTAGTCCAAATCTTCTGTCTGTTTCCTTCCCTCTAGATGTCTGTATGGTCTACGTGTGAGTGAATGAGTCTGTCCTTTAGTAAAGGCACAGTGGAGTGTAATCTGTTTTGTCAGTAAACCAGTGCACTCTTGTGTGGCTTGTGTTTGAGATAGTTGATGAGCCTGGGTGGAATCTCCAGAGAGTCCAAAGACTGAATCTTGTTCACCTGTATCAGGTGTTTACGAATGGCCAATCTACACTGAGATGCAAGAGTCTTCGGACACCCTGTAAAAAAAAAAAAAAAGTTCTTTAAACAATGACAATCAGTGTTATTTTACTAATAGTTTTCATTCATTTGGAATTAGCTTTCATTTTTATTTTTTATTTAATTTTAGTTTGAGTATTATTATGTGCTTTTGTCATTTTGATTAGTTTTGTTTTAAAAAAAATTTATTTATTTTTAAGTGTTAGTTCTTCAGTTTATTTTAAAAGGCATTTATTCAGTTAGTTGCAAGGCAAAACTGTCTCTTTACATTTAACTTAAAACCTTTCATTGTTATATTTATATTATTTTTAGATTTATTTAAAATAATAAATATATATTTAAGTAGTTTTAATTACAACACTTTGGATGCTTGTTTCCGTAATGTTACAAATAAAAATGGTAATTGCAAGGGGTTTTTTTATCTCACATTTCTGATTTTTTTTTTCCCCCCTTGCAATACTGAGTGTATATCTCACAATTCTAATTTTTTCTTGCAATTCTGAATTGTAAGATATAATATCTAAATTGCAAGGTAAAAGGAGAAAAACAACTCAGAATTCAGAGAAAATTTAAATCAGAATTGCAAGATGTAATCAAAGAATTGTGAAATTCTTTTTTGTGAGTTTATATCTTGCAATTCTGGGAGTATACCTTGAAATTTTGACCTTTTTGTCTCAAAACTGCAAGGGGAAAAAACACCTTTTAAAATGTTTTATTCCATGGTAGAAACAGGTTTCCATACAACACTAATGGCAATAAATAAAACAATGCTATAATATCACTAAAACTTCTCTCACCTCGCTCTTTCAGCAACAGCTCAACAGCTTCGTTCTGTTTGGTGCTCTTCTCTATAATGAGGGTCGGCAGGTAGACGTTTGCCCCAAAGTCAATGAGCAGTTGAATGTATTCGACTCCACAGCCGTGTCTCAAACACAATTCCAGGACCGTCTTCTGCTGTGTGGCTCTGCCGTTCACCTTCTCTACCGGGTTGTTATAGTTCGGATCTGCCCCATATAACAGCAACATTTTGAAGCAATCCAGGTGTCCATATATGGCTGACAGGTAAAGCGGCCCGCTGCACACAGCAACCCCTGAGGCCCACAGCGTCACCTTTGGCCTGGCGTTGACCTCCACCCCGTGCCGAAGCAGCTGGCGGAGGATCTCGGGGTCACCCTCTCGGGCAGCTGTGAGCACGGGTGAGCTGTTGTTCAGGTGGCTTCCATTCGGATTAGCTCCGGCACGGAGAAGCGCAATCACGCAGCTCAAGTAACGCCCGCACACAGCGGTGAAAAGAGGGGTCTGAGCTTTAACATCAAGGCGGTCTACATCTGCCCCATGGGCCAGGAGCAATTGCAGACACCTCAGGTGACCTACAGCGGAAAAAACTGCTGAAGTTAAAAATGACTGCAAAGCCCTGCAGAGAGCTGTGCGCTTAGTTGAGCGTATCTCAGGATCTGCTCTCCCCTCTTTGCAGGACATCTACCTCAGATGCTGTAAAAGTAGAGCCACAAAAATCTCCACAAAAGACTCCAATCACCCTGGTAACTCTCTGTTCACCCTGCTCCCATCTGGAAAGCGCTTCCGTAGTCTGATGGCCAAAACTGAGAGACTTAGGACTTCTACCCTCAGGGCATCAGGCTCCTAAACTCAGCCTCTTAACATCTACAGGACGTCATTAGCATACACTCACACTTGTTACTTGACATTGTCGCTGCACACAGCACTTTCTGGTTTCGTTGCTGCTAGGTAACAACCTGCACTGTTGTACTTTCACCTCAAATTCTTCTCTGTACATACCTCAGCATATTCCTCACTTGCACATTCCTGTTTCATTCAAATATTTATAATATATTCTCCTAAGATTATTGTGTAATGTCCTGTACTTTCAGGCTCTTTATTTTATTTTGTACAGTCTTATTATCTTTATCTCCATGTTTATTACTTTCTTTGTCTTATACTTTATCTAAATGGGCAATTCTATGGAGCGGACCTGACTTACATTTCACTGCTGGTTATGTATCATATGTGACCCTGCACCAAAAAAACAGTCATAAGGGTCAAGTTTTTGAAATTGAGATTTATACATCATAATAAATATATATATATAATATATATCTAATATAATATATATATATATATATATAGGTAAATAAGCTTTCCATTGATGAATGGTTTGTTATGATAGGACAATATTTGGCCGAGATACAACATTTGAAAATTTGGAATCACCTTTAAAGTTGTCCAAATTAAATCCTTAGCAATGCATATTACTAACCAAAAATTAAGTTTTGATATATTTATTGTAGGAAATGTACAAAATATCTTAATGGAACATGATCTTTACGTAATATCCTAATGAATTTTGGCATAAAAAAAATCTATAATTTTGACCCATACAATGTACAAATATACCCGTGCTACTTATGACTGGTTTTGGGGTCCAGGGTCACAACACACCTTTATATATATATATATATATATATAACTCCTCATATATATATATAATATATATAACGGAGTATGTGACAAATAAAATCTGAATCTTGTGGTCGTGGTGGACAACAAACTCAGATGTGACACCATGGAAGGGTGCCGCACGTACCTTTGGACGCAGCCATGCGTAACGGTGTACCTGGGATCCCCCAGCCGCTCTGCTGATTAATGCACTTCCTGTAGCATTCTTGTGACAGTAGCTCGGCCAGCAGGAAATGGTCATTTTTAGCCACAGCTCGGTTCAGCAGCAGACTCTCAGCGGCTGCTTCATCCTCCTCCACTGGCCGCAGCTGGAGCATGGACGAGAACTGCAGAGAAAAATTAAAAGTTTATGCACAGCTGAGGGCCTCTGCATGACAGTTGAAAATAACAGCAAATTAGTGAGCTGCCTATCTAGACCATGCCCAAAAATGCTGTCTAGGTATGCAGCTCACTAGCTTGTATTCAGGATGAACTGCACTCACTTCTTCATGACGTGAATTGTTGTGTTGCACTTTCAGCTCTGTTTTGCTTTATAACAGCAAATCAACCTTATATTGGGATATTATTGTTATTAATGAGTAAACTACGATTATATTAATGTAATCTCTTTGACAGCGTTTATATTATTGGAATGCTTTGTCATGATGGACTTTATCTGTATTAGCTTTAACGACTACTAGCAAGCATACACGGTCAATAATCCGGATATCAAACGAGATAAACCTCAAAAATACAAGCAAAACTAGACGTTTAAATGCTTTTATGCTAATAAACTCAGCTGAGAGTAACACTGGTCGCGTTCAAGCGGACATGTATTCCCCGGCTATCTATCGGAGCTCGGTGTGTTTATCTGTCACGTAAATAACGCAGTTTGACTCGCTCCTTCTGACCTGCTGTCAAACAAACACGCATTTTAAGGTATACAATAAATATACATGAGCATATAGTAGATATTTTAAATGTGTTTTCGCCTCAAGGACACTCACCGAGCTAATAACAAGCCAAACACCGGCGAGCAGCAAACAGCGGAAGCTGTTCCGTGGGCGACCAGAGGGGGCGCTGCGCGCGCACACCGCCACTGGGATCCAGTCATACCTGTTTTGTAGGGATGGGCGATACCTCTTACTTTATTTTCGATCCGATACCGATATTTACCGATATCGTCTATATCGATACCGATACTACTAAACTAAACTGATCTTTTAAATTATTGAAAGAATATATAATCAGTAATTATACTCACTTAATATTAGCTTTTAAAGCCATGTTTTTTTTAAACGTGCCGTTTTTGTTTACACTTTTAGAAATAAAATATACTATAATTGTATATTTTAGTCCTTTAATGGGGCAGTAACCTCAAAGGTGCAACTATACCCCTAAAAGTGAGCATATTAGTACCATACAAGTATGCATATTTTAAGGGTAGATAAGTTACAAAGGTGCACCCTTGAGGATACCTCATGAGAAATAAACACAGTGTTACATAAGTACTCAAATGTATTATTATTACCATGGTAAATTTGAGGTTACTGCAGTTTTAATACAAATACTGTGGTAAACTGTGGTTACTGTAATAAAACCATGGTTAATTTTTGTTAAAGGCTGCCCGGCTGCTGTACACCTAAAGGCGAAACTTTAGCATATTTTTTTCTGACAGATTTATTAACAGCAATTACAGAACATAACACAATCCATTTGAACTTTTAACAACCAGTTTAAATAAACTTACTTGCACAAACTAGCCAATTTAAAAACAAATATTACATGTACACAAAAGTTTGAGGTCAGTGAGATTTTGTCATATTTTCTTAAGTCTCATGCTCACCAAGGCTGCACTTATTTGAAAAAAAAAAAAAAAAAACAGTAAAAGCAGCAATACTGTGAAATATAACAATTAAAAATAACAATTTTCTATTTTAATATATTTTAAAATGTAATTTAAAATGTATCTGTAATCAAAGTTGAATTTTCAGCATTATTACTTCAGTCTTCAGTGTCACATGATCCTTCAGAAATAATTCAATATTTGTGCTCAGAAACATTCTATATTATTGGGCTTCATATTTGTGTGGAAATCGTGATGCATTTTTCAGAATTAATGTTATATATAGTAACAATGTTATGTAATGTAATGTAATAATGTGGCACTGGTTTCTTAAGATCTAGTTATGCTTCTGATGCTTTTGGGAAACGCAGCCCTATTTGAACAAGCACTCTGAGCCATGTGTCTACAGCCAACACTGTCTGTGATTGATTGGTGTGTTCCGATGAGCAGGAGAAATGGTTCTATCCAACACAATTATTCACTAATATAGTCTATTTTTCCACTTAGAAGCTTATTTTATGCACCGAATTTCTTGATAAGTAAATAAAATTAATGTTTAAAAAAATGCACTTCAGAATCGATATTTTTATGTGAGGATCGATACAACATCAGCATCGAAATTATCGATACTTAAGGATCGATCCGCTCATCCCTACTGTTTAGTGTAATGAGCGAGTTTAATGTTGTCCACAAACATAATGCAATATAATCGCATAACATAATGCACATTTGTTCACTAAAATTTATATTTATTTAAAACAAATTTAATGATGTACAAAACAGTGCAATGATCAAAACAAGCGTGTATAAAATGAGCTGACACAATTATTACACAGAGCAAAACTCTTCTCAGTTTTAAAAACAATAGATGTAATGTAACCACAGTCATTTTCAGTGGTATCCCTCTCATTTCTTATTTCAAAATTCCCTTTTGACTATTGCTGTACATTTAATCAAATAATAAGAATGTAAACAAATGCTTCTCAATAAAGGAAGCATTTTTAAACATTGGTTTTGCGTTTCACATAGTAATAAAAACTTGTCTGGAGCTCCATAGCAGCCAGGGTTCAGAAAGTTGAATATTAGAACTTAAGTTGTCAAAACTTTTCCACATCCATGGGAAATAAACATCCGGTAGGCATCATTAAAAACAGTATTGCTTTGCAAAACTATATTGCAATTTAAAAGGCTTATAATACAAGTAATATTCCTAGAATACTTTTATGCGCATCAAATTATTTGTGTGGCATTAGAGCTTGGCTCAAACAATGTGGCATCCTATTGCAATCAATCAGCAGCACTTCAGCAGTGTTCCTTTTCATGCGAAATGAACAGCGTTTGCAATAAGGAACACCACAAAAATAATACTAAGCCCTTTGTGCAAAAAACTGATAATCAATTTGATCCGTGTTTTATCAACATGAATTTCACACCAGCTGCTTGTGTCTGAATAAATCAGTATCAGAGTCTGACTACACAAGTGTTACTAAAAGAAAGACATTAAAAAAATAGTCTATTGTACAATGAATAAGGCCACATTTGAACGGCATTTAAACAAAATGTAGATGATTCTAAGTGCCTACGATTAAAGCATGTAGCTTCAATCCTCATGGTCTGAAGGCCATCAAACACACTCAAGTCCACAAAAAGCATAAAGAACATTGCAGAAATGCTCAGAACAGATATAACAGGGCACAAGGATCTACCCAGTGCTCGAGAAATCGAATAAACAGCAATATAAACAATCACAAACTGGTGTGCTGCAGCTTCAGCTGTGGAAACGGTACTTTATGCATCTTTTCAATAATCTGGACATTTGTTCTTTGGGGTCTCAGTCAAAATGTCTGTTCTGTTACTATGGCGACTCAAGAGGATTCTTGTACCTCCTCTTTGGAATGTTCTGTTTCCACAGAAACAGGTTTGTCCTCAGAGGAGGTCAGATCGTGTTCGGTGGCTCCTGGATCCGCCCCTTCCTTCTCATTGCACTTCTCAGCTCCTGGGCCCGCCTCCTCTGCGTCTCCATTAATTAAAGGAGCGCAGCTTCCATTTGATTGGACGACAGGAGCGGTGGGAGTCTTCTCGCTTGGACCGTCCTGTTCCGCAGGTGTGTTGATTGGTCCGGATGGATCGGCGAGAACTCCATCTGCCACAGCCAGCTGCTGTAAATGGAGAAGAGAGAGACAGCGTCATATCAATCGAATACCTCTCCACACTGACAAAACTTCCACGAACCCACTTACTCGCTGTAATTCAGTCATGGTTCTCTCTCCTTCCACCTGCTTCTGTGTGAGGGAGAGCAGCTGGTCTAGAACAGACTGTTTTGGGTGCATGCCTCTGTCATAGTGGTTATACATCCCACACCAGAACCTGGGAAACATAAAGAAATACAAAAACTATTCAGTGAAATCAAATTGCTCTCCATAAAAATCGAATTACTTTGGTCTTACTAACAGAATTTTCTTAAGTGTCATCTTTAAGTGTTAGTCTGCCGTGGCACAGGTGGTTTATTCATACTGTATGTTTAAGAGTGTATCCGTACTTGAAGTGCAGCGGTAAAGTGCTGGGTCTCAAAACTGTGCTCTCTAATGAACGCCGGTACAAGGGGTTTCGATACACATGCTGGTTCTTCAGAAGATATGGCCACAAGGAAAACGTCTTTTCATGCAACCTAAAACCCCACAAAGAACAGTGAAGCAAAGCATTTTAAAATCATTCAGTCATTGCATGTTTTTCATCTTTAATAATAAAGAATATTTGCTTTTCATTTTGAAGCATACACGTTCAATGCCGACTTCATCATTTTTATTTGTACATACATGTATGTTTGTGTGTGTACATGCAGTCTTTCCTCACCTCACGTCCAGCCTCTCTTTCTGACAGTTGCCGATGAAGTTTCCATACTGGCAGGCGTAGACTTGATTGTGTATTTCTATTAAGTAACGTTCGTTGAACTCAAACACACAGGGCAATTGTTCAGACAGCTGCCACACACACTCCAGGAACTGGGTGAAGACCGGAGACACTTCTTTGGGGTCGGTGTCCAGATGGCCACACCTACAGCACAAACATATATATAAATGAACATGTGCTGTCACAAAAAATTGACTTGGTATTGACCGTAATGGCTCACTATTAATAAAGTGAGCATTTTTATAGCATATATAAAAGGTAACTGTAATGTTTTACCATTTTAATATTTGTGATTCTTAATAATTATTGTTATTAATTATCTCTAAAATGTATTAGTATTATAAAATATATCTTATTTACATATTTGCAGTTATCGAAACGCATGATAAGTTTTGAGGTGGTATTATATAATGCATGTAACAACAGTGAAAGTTTATACCTGTGACTGAATTTATGACCAATAGAGATCCACTCCTTTTCTATTAAAACCTGTATAAAACAAAACAAATGTCAAATGATGAATTTCCCCAACAGCCTGCTTTCTTGTATACGATAAACAAATTCAACACAGTCAAGACCTTAAATTCTATTATTTTGCCATATTTCAGTCTGGGTGTTTGGGGTCAGTAAGATTAAAAAAATTATTTAATTAATACTTTCAGGTATTTAATGCAAGGACAGTGATGATGACTTTTATATTGTTGCAAAAACTTTCTATATCAAATCAATGCTGTTTGTTTAAACTTTCTATTCATGTTCTTAAGCACCAAATCAGCATGTTAGAATGATTTCTGAAGACTGTAATGGCTGCTGAAAATTCAGCTATTGCCATCACATAAATTACATTACAAAAATATTTTTTAAATATTAAAGTGTTAAATTTTACCAACCCCAAACCCATATATGGTATATAATAAGTTACACAGGAAAAGTTAATGACTTAATTTGAGAAGCCATGACCTGCTCAACAGTGTGAAATAAATGTGAGTGTGAACTAAGTTCACAGGAGTCCAGTGTTGAGGGTAGAGGTTATAGGTTACTGGGTCATTACCATGAGGCCTTTAATAGTTCTGTAGTATGGGTCCAGCAGTATGCAAGCCAAAGAGCACACCTGAGCCGTTCTGTCCCAACCATCAGAACAATGCACTAACACACTCGCCCTCTCATCACAGACAGCCTGGAACACAAACAAAATGACTGTGCTCATCATTGTTGATATACCCGTGTTGGTGTCTCTCTATGCAGTTATAGCATGGAGGTCAGTACCTTGGCGAGGAACACGCCTGCATCCATTACAGATTTGATGTGCCTCAGCCAGCCAGAGTTCTCCAGACCTGTCAGATAGTCACTCATGGAAGGAGACTTCATAGAGCACACTGGAAGAGCAAAGGTACAACCAACCATCATTTTATCTACTGATTTAAAAGGTACAGCCAACACTCAACTGAGCAACTTCCAGAAATAAACCTAATCAGCTACTCCATATACCAGTACAAATAAAAATTTTTTATAAAGAGTGTTCTCTCACCCTCCAGCAATTTTTGTAGGCTGTTTCTCATGACGTGGATGTTCTCGATTCCTTGGAACTGGAACCTGATATTGGAGTAGTTGTCCTCATTCTCATAGCCTTTACCAGCTGCGCGGTTGGCCATTGCGTTCAACTGACAAAGACAAAGACATGTACAAATGTATGCACATACACAGCTCCAGAGGGTCAGGTCTCCAAAATAATAGGGAAAGGAATGAAATGTTGTTTCTCCAGTTGCACTGATGAAACATGAGATGGGCAACAATAAACAGAAGAGCATATTTAATATTTGCAATATGTACAAAAATAAGATTCATTCCATAACCTCACTCTGATGGTACAGAAAAACCTAATTATGACAATAATTTAATGGTCAACTAGTCACTACATAAACAGAAGAGTAGTTGGGGTCAGAGGGCGAAAGATTACACATTCTCTTACGTGTCTCCTACATTCATGCCACAGCAGTTGGGGTTGAAAGTTTAAAGATAAACATTTTAAAAATCCCATTCTGGACGTGTCCTCTAATGTATATAGAAAGGTTAAGGTTAAAGGTCACACCTTAGGCCGTGTGTCCACTACATATATAAAAGGGCAGTTGGAGTTCGCTTGGCTGATGGCCTGAAGCATCTGCTCGTCTTCCACACAGCGAGACGTCAAACCCGACAAAGGCTGACTGCAGCGACAGAGCGCAGCCTGCAAGACAGTAACACGAGATGCAAAGAATTTTATTCAGTATTGAATAAAATATGTATATACTGTAGTTATAATTAGTTTTTATTTTGACTATCTCTGGTGAATGTGATCAGTTTGTTGCCGTGTATTTTGGGACTCTGTTATCGGTGAAGTTGTATTATGTATATTATGTAACAAAAGTGCCCATGCAGAACTGCGCATTTTGAAGGTCCCTCTCTGTGTAGTTAAGTTATCATGCAATGTTCCCCTAGAATTTGGCCAAATGTTTTAGAAGGCATTATAATTAGGATGTCTACTGTTCGAAAAAGCCAGCCTGTCTGGATTTTGTCTATGTAGGGAGCTCACTTAGTTGTGGAACAGAGCCATTATGTGTATTCATGATGTGCATGTGCTTGTATACCTTAGTGTCTTTGTGATAGTAAGACAGAACAGGCAACCGCCCTCGGCTCCTAAACTTGGCACTGCCTGTTACTACCGCAACACCGGCATTTTTAGGGAGTCCTAGGATAGATGGATAAGTGCTACAGATCTATGTGAAAGAGAGACATTGAAAGATCCATGAGACAGAACAAAATATGAATTATAATTATAACATAACACAACTTATAAACAATTTAATTACAACTGTTTATCAAATAAAAAAAAAAATATTCTGATCAAGTTTTGGGTGCATATACTACTGTTCAAAAGTTTGGAGTTGATAAGATTGGTTTTTGAAAGAAGTTGTCTTATGCTGTTCTGCATTTTTCTGATCAAAGTATTACTGCTTTACTGTGTTTGTGATGTATTGCTACAATTTAAAATAACTAAAGTTAAAGTTTTCCATTTGAATCTATTTTATCATTCTAATATGTTCATTTTGCACTCAAGAAACAATTTGTATCATTATCAATGTTGAAAACAGTTGTGCTGCTTTATATTTTTCAGGATTCTTTGATGAATAGGAAGTTTGAAGAACAGCATTTATTTCAAATATATTTTTAATATTATAAATGTCTTCACTGTCAATGTTCATTAATGCATTCTTGCTGAATAAAAGTATACATTTAAAAAAAACTATTTTACCCCAAACTTTTGAAGGGTAGTATACGGGTGTTTGGTTGAAACTGTTTGTACTTAGAACATATTAATCATTGTGGTCAGTAGGCAAAAAGAGTTAGGCTGATTATTGTGAAATGGTCCTAAACATGAAGCATGAATACTAGATTGTCGAGTAATAGGAAGATGTTACCTCATAGTTCTTGTTGAGGTGGCTGATTTCCCAATATTCATTGGAGAGACCCATCCTGCTGAAGTCGTTCGCCACACTGATGAATTCCCAACCCTGTCTCCTGTCCACCTCGTTTTGGTGTGGATTATAGAGAAAGGCATACAGCTCCTCTTCTTTGACTGAAATGACACAAAAGCACAGTTAGAACCTGAGAGCAAACATGTGTGCAGTTAGGTCAGTCTGCAAAATATTATTACATTTTTCAGTATGAAATAAACATAACTGGAAGATTACTGGACTGGACACTAAATAAAAAAAGTAGTGTTGTTTGTCTAATTGGGCCAGTCATGTACTGTCACCATGTTCATTACTTATACCAGTGTTGTTAATGTTAACTAAAACAATTAACAAATAATTTGACCTAATTGGAATAAAGTTGAAATTAAATAAAATATAAATATTAGACAAAAGCGTAAACTTAAAAACTTAAATAAAGTTTAATAAGTATCGCTTTTTATTTCTCCTCTTTCCTATTACTTGTTTCACTTCTGTTTCAGTTTTTATAACCATTTCTTACTATGTGCAAGTAAGTTGTTGTTTTTTAGCATGTAAGTTTGGCAGTGTTATTTTTTAGGATTACTGATAAACTACTGTCGTTTGATTTGTATTTGTTACTTATTTAAATTTTTGTTAAATTATGTCTAAATTTATTCTGTCTGTATAGGTTTTTATTAAGTTTTAGTTTAATTTAATTTGAGTTATTTCAGTACTTCAACAAATACAAATGGAAATGAAATAATATATATATATATTGAATTTATAAATGTGTATGTATATATATATATATATATATATATATAGATATAATATATATATATATACACAGGGGTACGGAAAGTATTCAGACCCCCTTAAATTTTTCACTCTTTGTTATATTGCAGCCATTTGCTAAAATCATTTAAGTTATTTTTTTTTCCTCATTAATGTACACACAGCACCCCATATTGACAGAAAAACACAGAATTGTTGACATTTTTGCAGATTTATTCAAAAAGAAAAAACTGAAATATCAATGGTCCTAAGTAGTTTATTATTTATTTATTATTATTGCTCAGGATTAGTAGAGCCCTTTTTGATCCTAATACAGCATGAGTCTTTTTGGGAAAGATGCAACAAGTTTTTCACATCTGGATTTGGGGATCCTCTGCCATTTCAGATCCTCTCCAGTTCTGTCAGGTTGGATGGTAAACGTTGGTGGACAGCCATTTTTAGGTCTCTCCAGAGATGCTCAATTGGGTTTAAGTCAGGGCTCTGGCTGGGCCATTCAAGAACAGTCACAGAGTTGTTGTGAAGCCACTCCTTCGTTATTTTAGCTGTGTGCTTTGGGTCATTGTCTTGTTGGAAGGTAAACCTTCAGGCCATGTCTGAGGTCCTGAGCACTCTGGAGAAGGTTTTAGTCCAGGATATCCCTGTACTTGGCCGCATTCATCTTTCCATCGATTGCAACCAGTCATCCTGTCCCTGCAGCTGAAAAACACCCCCCCCAGCATGATGCTGCCACCACCATGCTTCACTGTTGGGGCTGTATTGGACAGGTGATGAGCAGTGCCTGGTTTTCTCCACACATACCGCTTAGAATTAAGGCCAAAAAGTTCTATCTTGGTCTCATCGGACCAGAGAATCTTATTTCTCACCATCTTGGAGTCCTTCAGGTGTTTTTAGCAACCTCCATTCAGGCTTGCATGTGGTCTTGCACTGAGGAGAGGCTTTTCCGGATTTATGCCATAAAGCCCCAATTGGTGGAGGGCTGCAGTGATGGTTGATTTTCTACAACTTTCTCCCATCTCCCGGTTGCATCTCTGGAGCTCAGCCACAGTGCTCTTTGGGTTCTTCTTTACCTCTCTCCCCAAGGCCCTTCTCCCCCGATAGCTCAGTTTGGCCGGCAGGCCAGGCTATAGGGAAGGGTTTGGTCGTCCCAAACACTTCATTTAAGGATTTGGGGACACTGTGCTTTTAGGAACCTTAAGTGCAGCAGAATTTTTTTTTGTAATTTTGGCCAGATCTGTGCCTTGCCACAATTGTGTCTCTGAGCTCTTCATGCAGTTCCTTTGACCTCATGATTCTCGTTTGTTCTGACATGCACTGTGAGCTGTAAGGTTTTATATAGACAGGTGTGTGGCTTTCCAATCAGTATAATCAAACACAGCTTGGCTCAAATGAAGGTGTAGAACCATCGCAAGGATGATCAGAAGAAATGGACAGCACCTGAGTTAAATATATGAGTGTCACAGCAAAGGGTCTGAATACTTAGGACCATGTGATATTTCAGTTTTTCTTTTTTAATAAATCTGCAAAAATGTCAACAATTCTGTGTTTTTCTGTCAATATGGGGTGCTGTGTTACATTAATGAGGAAAAAAAAATTAACTTAAATGATTTTAGCAAAATGGCTGCAATATAACAAAGAGTGAAAATTTAAGGTGGTCTGAATACTTTCCGTACCCACTGTATATATGTATGTGTGTGTGGTTGTACACACACATATGTAGTTTATTTTGTGTGTGTTTGGCTTAGTGTTATATTAGAATCATTATTATACTCATACCTTTTTTTCCTTTAATATTTTGAATTGTTTTTAGCTTTATTTTTTGTTTTTCATTAAAATTTTAAGTTTTGAAATTTTGTTGTATGCATCTGTCATTTTTATTTAATTAGTTTCTTTCTTCTTTCTTTTTTAAAATGTGTTTAAGTAGTATTTATAAAGTTTTAGCTTTTTAGTTTTGGATCTGTTTTTAGTTTTGCTTCTGTTGTCCTCATTTGTAAGTCAAGCATCTGCTAAATGACTAAATAAAAAAATAAAAAATAAAATCTAAAATACGCCCTTGGCAACTAACTGAAATAAAATGTTTAAGTTGAAGAGCACAAATTACTAAAAGTAAACATTAAATTAAAATATTTTTTTGACTATACTTGTGAGGACATTTGACTGATCCTAACTAGTTAAAAGGTTTATAAATCAGCCAAAAGATGTTTTTAATTAAATCTAGTGTTCTGCACATGTTTCTGTGATGGGTAAGTTTAAGGGTAGTGGTTGGGTTAGGTGTTAGAAAAAAAAATCATTAACCTGATATAAAATCAAAGGAAGTCTATGCAATGTCCTCACTAATGTAGTGAACCCCAAGTGAGTATGTGTGTGTGTGTGTGGTGTGCACCTGGTTGAGACAGGCGCAGAAGTGACTGAAAGACATCCTGACAATCTCTCTCTCTTTGGAACAGCAGATGAAGCAGCTGGAAGGTTTTACAGCGGATCAGGAGCGGACAACCGGATGCAGTTAATGGAAGTTTCTCTACCGACATGATGTGATGATGCAGCACCTTCAAACACATAATCCACTGTTATCAGACATCTGTGTTTCAAAAAGATCCTACGATAACACTTTATTGTGTTACTGTTACATGTACTTACTATTGCAATAGCAATAAATTATGCATAATTACATGCAAGTATCCCTAATCCTAACCATAGTAAGTAGTTAAATAATATTACGCAGTACTTAAATGTATAATTAGACTGTAACAAGGACACCTTCAAATAAAGTGTAACCGATCCTACAACAGAAAAGTGGAAGACTATTACATATTCTGTTCCCGCTGGCCTACATTACCCATGTTTCTGTGCGTGCGTTGTTATTAGTTTGTTCCACATAGATAAGGTGAGTAGCGGTCAAGTAGAGAGTGCCCAGAGCTGACTTCTTTTCAGGGTACGTGTTCAGTAGTTTCACATACTCCACCTGCAAAACACAAAAACAGCAAAAAAAAAGCATTAGTGCAGAATTATTGACTCAACTATCTGCAAATAATAAACAACGCTCTAGCCAGCGACCGCGAGTGTTAATGACACAAGCAAGTCCGCAGGTTTGGATGTGCCCCCTCAGGGAGCAGAACCCATCATCCAGCCCGTGTTTAACACAATGGAGAGGAAATCCTACAGAACCTCTTAAGACTACTGTCAGCACATCCTGTTCCTCCATCGCTTGTCATTTTGGTTACTTAGTAACAAGCAATGAAACATTATTATAACACAAGATGCCACTTCAGCACTAAGTAACATTTTCTCTCGAGTCAAAGTCTAATGTATCCTGCTCGTTTATACTCGATAAACTACACGAGAACTAATCTTTTCAGTAAATGATGATTAGAACGATCCCTTCAGGGCTTTAGCACAGCAAATGCAAGTTAGTATTCTCTAATGTCTCTATAAAGTGAACAGGTTAATGTATTTCAGCAAGACAAGAAACTCAAGGTAAGCCACAGTAGGTTCTTTTTGGATTCAAACCCATAATTCTCTATGAACGGGCAGAGCAGATCTGAGCAGAGGTGTCAGCTGCTAATATAGAGACGTCCTGTAGTATTGCTGATTCAACATCCTTTGAGCTGACCCCTCCATGTCCCCCCAAAAACATCCAGAAAGGCCAAACACTGCAGCATTCATCCTTTTTATGACGATCATATGGCCATATAATATTATGTAAGAAAAGTGCCCATGCAGAACTGCGCATTTTGAAGGTCCCTCTCTGTGTAGTTAAGCTCTTGGGAGGCTCTTCTAATAAGATGATGTTCCATAATCAAGTGTGTTAAATAAGATGATGGGATACTGCATGACCAGGACTGAGAATATAATGTGTTACAGCCCTTGTCATACTTTAGGCAAGGGCTTTTCACATTTTCAAACAAAAAAAAAAAAGAGGTGAAATTCTATAAATAATTTAAAAAAGAAAGATGAAAAAATACATAAATAAAAATGATGTTCAAGGAAAGAAAGTAAATAGTAAATGAAAGCCAATAAAATAAGTCAGTCAATACAGTACTACAACAGTGCAGTACTAAAATGAGTAAAAAGCAACATAATAATGCAACGTTATAGAAAATATATATTTTCCAAATTCTATTTTACAATATTATGTTTTTCACTGTATAAATGGGGTCTTTATACAAGAAACTATATAGATACCTTCAATATTTTAGGATGGGATCCCTTGCATGTGGCATCTAAAAAGACTTGTATATGATTTTCCCTCCCTTTCGCCCGCAGGTTCACCTGAGAGCAGTTACATCTGAATTTTGGATGAAATACTCCTTTGCATACAGTAATGAAGTGAAGTGAGAAACTCCTTCAAGTTCATTCACATGTTAGGCTACATGTTACATTTTGTAACCAACATTAAAAAGAACTGAATGGATTTAACAGCAGATTAAGTCAAACCTAACAAACCCCATTTAAACGCTTCCTTTCGAGAGTTACGTTACTGAATCTGACATAAAAACACGAGATCTGCCAACTTTACACGAGCACACCTGTTGCTTCAGACTTACCTTTGGCGTTATAATGTGTTCCATATTTTCAGTGGTTTATCCTCCAAATGTCCACGTTAAACTTTCGCTGTTTAGCGGTTATCATGTTTGTTTCAGGAAGTCGTATTATGTTGCTGCGTTCCTCCCTGACCTGAGGACTACAATCATGGTTGTCAGCTGACTGGAGCAAATATCGCGATAACTCGAAGCGAGACGTGTTTTCAGTCGCCTACTTGTTGTATGGGGATTCAGCAGCTCATTCCTGAAGGATGCTGTAATCATTTAAACCACTGCAGTCCGTCTGTCAACAAAACATATCAATTTAAAATAAATAATGCCAATTATTTTAGTATGTTATTTAGTATTTAGCAATGTTAAAGGTATTAATCAGTCTAAACATGTACCTCATCTCCCCGAGATTTAAGATATAACTACTAGCCTGTGCATAAAGCCAGAAATTAAAGCAAATAAAATTTTTTAAAAAAAGTACAAATAAATAATGCAGTTTGATTCAAATAAGTTAGGTTAAAATATACAAATAATACATTTGATGAAATAAATACATTTAAATAAAATAAATAAAATATTAAAATAAAAAATATTATTTAATAAAAAAATCTAAAAGTACAGTAAGCGAGTAGAAAAAAAACACAATGATATAGCATAATAGAAACTAAATATGTTCCAAATAATATTTTACACACATTTTTTATATAATTTTTATAAACGAAATACAATTTAAAGGGGTCATATGGTGCGATTTCAAGTTTCCCTTTCTCTTTGGAATGTTACAAGCTCTCGGGGCCATTCTAGAAAGCTAAGATCGTTTAACTAAAGCTGCAAAGACTAAAGTCTAAAATCCAAAGAGATTTCTTTATAAAAGTTCAGAGTCAGCCACACCCCCCTAAAACGGCTCGTTCTAATACGCCCCCACATGTCTACGTCACGATGTGGGAAGATTTGCCAACATAACCTTCGATCAAACTCCCCGTTCCACCCCCGCAAAGAAAGGTGGTGTAACTTTTATTCTCGCTGTAGTATTGTTGCTGCAGCCATGTCGTGAAGGCACTGTGTGCTTCGTTGTGAAAGCGAAACTACTTTGTTTGGTCTTCCAAAAGAGGACGATATCCGCTTCGTCATGTCTGGAGCTGATCTGTGCTGGTCGTTGAGGGAATACTTCAACTTCACGCTGTGGATCGCTGGATCGGCTTTCACCGTGGACGAAGCGGAGTCCAGGTCACATGTGGTTGCCGCAGGCATCACAGTATGGTAAGGGGCGTAACATTTCCGTCACACACACTTGAGGCATTCGGCCAATCACAACGCACTGGATAGCTGGCCAATCAGAGCACACCTCGCTTTTCAGACCGATGAGCTTTGTAAAAATCGACACGTTTCAGAAAGGCAGGGCATAGAGGAGAAACAATAATGTACAGTATGTGGAAAATAATGTGTTTTTTAACCTTAAACCGCATAAACACATTTCATTACACAAAATAATGTTATTTTTAGCAGCATCATATGACCCCTTTAAATTTTAGGATGGGGTGCATCGCGTAAGGATAATCATATTTGGGGGTCTGTGGCATCTAAAAGATAGAAAATCCCTGATCTAGACAAGCCTAAACATATCTGGAAACCTCATTAGGCTTTACCTACACCCAGACACATGCAGTACAGGGGGGTTGCTCCTGCAGGGTGGCCCAACCAGTTTTGCCTAATTGCTGAGGAGGACCCCCATCGCTTGACCCATTGTCACCATAACGACCTCCCGACCCTTAGGCTCAGTTATCTGATAACAGCACACTAATGAAGAACATTAACATACAGCTCACTCGGCTTAAGTCAAATTCCCTCTCTAATACCTGCCAATGTCCCGTAAACACAAAAGCACAAAATACACATACTATAGAATCTGAGATGACAACAATTGTTGACTGCAATTAAGAGCAACGGTGAGTTTTATTCGAATCAAGGCAGAGTTTACTCAAGAAATACAGTTGTTACCGCATCTGAATATGCATACAAAAAAAATTGTAAGGTTGTGAAGTACTTATTTAAAATAAGTACCTAAGTATGCTATATTGGATGCAACCCAAGAGTTTGTTTTTGAAGCACCAGATGCTGGAGAAGCTAATGTGTTTTTAGGAATCTCAACCCTCTCAAGAAGAGAATCAGATAAACAACACGCCCTTTGGGATAAGGATCAAATCTGCAGATGGATCTTTACACACAGATCTGAATGCTGTCTAACACTGATCTCAGCTCCATCTGAGCGCTATAATTTCATGTATCTCATTCCTGCACTCTCAATGTGAGCATGAGCAGGTTTGGGCATGTCAACAGGGTTCAGCTAGAAAGGACAGATATGTTTGTCTGATTTTGACTAGAAGGTACAAAAGTACCTGTACATAGTAATGGTATCATAAATGTCATGAAAAATATCATAAATATGTTTCGAAACTATAAAAACAAGCATACAGCATATTAGTTACTTAGAATCTTATGCTCATAAAGGTATATTTATTTGATCAAAAATTTAATTTTATTTCTTTAATGGCGAAGCTGAATTTTCAGCAGCCATTACTTGAAAATATGAAGCTGTTTTCAGAAATGTTTCTTAAGCACCAAATTTTATTTGAAGGAAATATATTTAATACAACCTGAAAAACTAGTTCCAGTTTCCTGTTTATTCCACTCTCAGTCTCTCTTTCGGTTCCTCTCACTTTCTCATCTTCCAACTGTCTCTTTTTCTCTTGTTTCTATTGTCTCCCTTTCCAGTTTCTGTAATCCTACCACCAAATGGTGTCACATTACCAGTTATTTTGTTTTTCAGAAATACATTTGCCATCTGGAGCTTGCACACATGCAGGCCCCTACATGCGCGCATGCACACACACACATACGTTACTCCTGGTCTCAGTCTCTGAGATGTATGCAATTCTTAAGCACCTAGTTAAAGTTAATGACTCAGTCATATTCAATAAGCAGAGCCTGTCACACCCACAGGAGACAGGCTTTGTTGACCTGATGCTAATGTGTTAGTTCTCAGACAATGGCAATTTACTGTCTTTTGTGTGAGGACTAATCTCTGTTAATAGCTTGACACAATCAGGTCTGCCCAGCTGCAACAGAGATTTATGTGAGTGACGATATGTGTTGTTTTTGGGATACAGTCAAAGAAGTAAAATCTGAATGGAGGTAGAATCTGTTTCAATGAACGCAGTGGGGCATATGATCGATGTTACAGGGAATAACCTGCATGTATTTGAATACATACATTTGATTACAGCACTAAAAATATTAAATATGTTCCTCTATAGTGGAAATATTGTCTTTTTGGAGAATGTTTTCACATGAGTGGTGAAGGTATAAACATAGGTTGTGGACAGCAGATAAAAAAACATTGAAATAAATGGAAATAATAAAATGCAATAAACATAAGAGAAGCAAAATGAATAAATATGACCCAGACTACATTAAATGAAAGTTCACTTACAGTAAGAATAAACACATTTTGTTTTATGGCTGTCAAAACCATAACATCATCCAAATTCGTGAAATATTTATTTATTATTATTTCCTATTCTGCCTATGTCATGGTAATAATGCTGCATAATGTTGCAGTTAAAAAAGAATACACTTCGATGTTTGTGTTTCATGCAATTTTATATATACTTTCATACGGTAAGCAATTCTGCTACTGTTTCTTCTCTTCTTGGGTGTCTCTGAATCAGGATTCTGATGCAAGACTATAGAACCACAGCATAATGAGTTTAATGAGTGTGTGTGTTTAGATGTGCATTGATAGTGAATTGACCTCCCTGTCTCAGATAAAGTAAACAGAGACAGACAAGCACAGTCTGTAACCTTTAACCCCACATACACTCACATACTAAAGGCTCCATCCATCTCCAGACGAGAATAGGCATGCTATTTGTATATCTTTTAATTATTCATCTGATATCATTATGAATATTTAGGATTGTCTAAAGTTGTTGTTTTTTTTGCTTTATTTAAACATGTAGACTGTAGGCATTTAAATATTTTGTTGTAAAGTCCTCAGTTAGGCTGATGATACATGGGGCAACGTTTTGAGCAATGTTACTGGGCAACAGGCAACCAGGTGAGGCACAGGGCCCATAATCGATCTAAAGTATCCAGTATTGTTACCAATTCTCAGTGGGAAAGTGCCCAAGCAACACTGCTCAAAAAATTGCTCAAAATGGTGCCCAGTGTATCATCAGCCTTACTCTCACTTTAAAGGGGTCATATGATGCGATTTCAAGTTTTCCTTTCTCTTTGGAGTGTTACAAGCTGATTGTGCATAGATAAGATCCCTGAAGTTGCAAAGACTAAAGTCTCAAAACCAAAGAGATATTCTTTATCAACGTTAAGACTCTGCCACGCCCCCCTAAAACGGCTCGTTCTAACACGCCCCCACATATCTACCTCACTGTGTGGAAATATTTGCATAATGCCGCCCAAATGTTCACTCGAAGAAAGAAGGTGTGGTTTCAGTAACAGCATTTAGTGTTGAAGCAGCATGTCAGGGAGACGCTGTGTGTTTCTAGGCGAAAGCAAAAGCACTTTATTTGGCCTTCCGGAAGTAGATGCATTTAGGAATTTTTAAGATGACTTACAACAGAACAGCAATGCATTTTATGGTCGACCGTTTCGTGAAACTAGGAGAGGAGGTCATTCTGACTTTGCTATGACAATCTGGCACTTCAGAATCAACTACTGTTTTGTTATTAGTTTAAATAAGTATTTGCTATTGACTGTTCAAAAATGTAGTTTTGCGCATCGTGTGTGTGTGTGTGTTGAGAGAGAGAGAGACAGGGTCACATCAAATTGGAGTGAGCTGTCTTAACCGTGGCTTGTGTACTGCAAACACATACCAGCTTCATCACTGTGTCTGTCACGAGACTCTGTTCCCCTTTCAGGCTCTGTCTTTACATTTATTTTGAAAGATGAAGCTCGCGATTATGGTAAGGGGCGTTACATTTCCGACGGGTGCTTGCGGTGTTCGGCCAATCACAATGCACTGGGTCAGCTGGCCAATCAGAGCAGACTGCGCTTGTCGAAAGGAGGGACTTTGTAGAAAACGAAGCGTTTGAGAGAGGGGGGGCATAGAGGACCTACAATAAGGTACAGTATTTGAAAAATAATGTTTTTTTTTGAACATTAAAGCATGTCAAAATAATGATCTTTAAAAAAGCATCATATGACCCCTTTAAAAAAGCATCATATGACCCCTTTAAAAAATGATAGAGATTTGGTCTGGGTCTTTGTGACCCAGGGAGCTGATGTCATTTAGAGTGAGTTCATCACCGCTTGTCATATCTTGTATACAGTAATTAGCAGCGCGAACATACAAATAAACAAACCTGCCAATCACTAAACCTTGCCTAACTTTAAATGCAGATGAGGATACACCGAGGGCTGATGGGGAGGGGCTGCTAATTTTTGTTTGTGTGTGTGTGTGTTTGGAGGGGGATGTGGTCCAGCAAACACATAAATGACGCCTGCACACAGTGACTCCGGATCAGATGCGACTGGCTTGCTGGATCTTCGAAGCAACTTCACATTTAAACCGCGTTCTGCCGCGCAAAGGATTTAAACAGACGCAACCATGACTTCATCTGCAACATGTGCGCTCTTTCTATTAGTATCAGTCGTTCTCCCGGTGTCTTTTGCGTTATCGGGGGAATATTGTCACGGTTGGACGGACTCCTTCAACTCTTGGCACCGGGGATTCCAGTGTCCGGAGCGCTTTGACGGAGAGGACGCGCGCTACTGCTGCGGTACGTGCGCACTCAGGTACTGCTGTACGTACGCGGAGGCGCGCCTCGATCAGAGCACCTGCGACACCGGCTCCGAGCCCGAGAACACGGGGGACACGAGAAAGATGACAGAAAGTGGTGAGTCTTTATAAAAACCTCTGTAATTGGGTTGCCCTTTTTTTTTCTTTTTCGTTTTGTACACTTAATAGGATTTACTTTGAAACAGTCCTCACTCAGAAATTGCTTCACTCAAAAAATGGACCACAAAACCAGTCATAAAGATCAGTTTGTTGAAATTGAGCTTATACACAGTGTTGGGGGTAACGCATTACAAGTAACTTACGTTACGTAATCAGATTACTTATTTCAAGTAAATAGTAAAGTAATGCATTACTTTTTTAATTTACACGAAAATATCTGAGTTACTTTTTCAAAAAAGTAACTCCAGTTACTTTGACTTCCCATTTATTGACTGACAAGTCTCCTGTACCCATATTGGGAGAAATCGGAGTTGAGTGCGCTGTGTGAACATGATGTTACTGTAGATCTAGACTAAATGTGAATGTGCATTAATTCATCCCACTCACAAAAAAACAGATTTAGTATTCATCAAAATTATTTAAAACAGTGAAATGCAAACTCAGAATATGACGCAAAACTGCAATAATTAAATATGTTAAATAACAAATGTATCTAATCCCATTTTATTAACTGATGTCTTTGCTGCTGACCTTTGATGATCCAGTTCAACCACACTAATAAGCAAAAATGACTTTAAATAAACTAACAATTGTGCTTCATTGTTTTTTTTATTGCTGAAGTGTCTCTTTTTAGGGAGTAACGGAATATTGTAATGCATTACTTTTAAAAGTAACTTTCCCCAACATTGTTTATACATAATACATACATATACAATAAATAAGCTTTCCATTGTGTATGGTTTGTTAGGATAGGACAACATTTGGCTGAGACACACCTATTTGAAAATCTGGAATCTGATGTGCAAAATTTAAATATTGAGAAAATTGGCTTTAAAGTTGTCCAAAAGAAAATCCAAAAGAAGTTCTTAGCAATGCATATTTTAATAATAAAAAATATGTTTTGGTATATTTACGGTAGGAAATATCATGGAACATGATCTTTACTTAATAATATCCTAATGAATTTTGGCATAAAAAACATCAAAGATTTTGACCCATTTTTGGCTATTGCTACAAATATACCTGTGCTACTTAGGCTATGACTGGTTTTGTGGTCCAGGGTCACTAATAGTTACAAAGAAACGGCAAGTAACACATTGAATGAAACGGGAAATTTGAAATGAGAAAGACTGAAATAGCATTTTCTTGTAAAACGTAGCTCAATATTTGTTTTATTCACAACTTCGAAAAATTATTTTTACAGTGTAGTGCATGAGTCATTTAAGGAAATTAACGTATTGTTGTAATTTATTTGTTAAATTTGAGTAATTGTATGGAACAAATTCATTGGCCACTGCTGGCTACCTTGATGCATGTGTGCTCTTCAAAATCGCCCTTAACAGCTATATAATTATTTGAATGACGTGGTATCAATATAAACTTTAAAAGATTACATTTTAGTAATAACAAAATATATTTTCCCTGGACTTAATTTTGGGCCATTTTTACCATGTTATTTTTTTTTTCTCTGAGCATATTCAAGATTCAAAAAACTTTATTATCTACAACCAAACCACACTTAATCCACAATAACACCTCTAAAATAAATAATAGCAAACCTAAGATACAAGATCCTAAAACTGCTTGGCCTTATTTAGTCTGTGGGTACCCAATCATTTTAGATGCCCGCATGATTACTCTTGGTAATATTAAAATACTTAGGCCTAGATCATTTTGAATTATAACATTTTAAATGAATTCATTGTGTGTGTGGGCATTTATGTAATTTTCAGAGGAATTTTTCATCATATGCATATTTGTATAACCCTCATGTTTAATTCTGTCTCTTCTCTCACTCCCTCCCCAGTTCCAACCTATTTGCCCTTTGTGATTGTGGTGAGCGCGTTCCTGTCGTTTGTTCTGGTTGGCACGGTTGTATCTATCTGCTGCTGTCAGTGTGTGAAACCCAAAGCGAGCGACCGGCCAGCGGCGCCATCCGCTGCTCAGACCAGCCTTTTGGAGTCTGGAGGGCCCTCTGTGGACAGCTCTACCCCGTCCCGCACCTCCACTTCAGGCTCGTCCATGACAAACGCTCGCCCTCCACCATCTGAGCTCAGCGTGAACCTCTACGGCCCGATGGGAAACACATTCCCACCCTCTCAGTCCCAGCAGTATGTTCCTCCACTCCCACAGGGGGCGCCACAGTTCTACCAGCCCTACATGAATTACGCTCTCCCCCCAGAACGCCGCATGCTGATGGCCCCTGCTTTCCTGGATGCCCGTCCTGCGTTTGGGCAGGTGCACGGGCAGCCTTTTCCTCAGGCCCCCATGCACACGGAGCCCATTTATCCCCCTGTCACTATCTGATAATGCTTATAAAACTACAAACGGACTGTAAAACTGTGTGGGACTACACAAGGAGTAGGAATGTTTCAGGGATACTTTCTTTTTGCTACCTTGGGTAGCCTCCACAAACATGTTCTGTATCCACAAACACAATTACGACTGATATAATGTTGGTCATGGTTGGTACCTTTTTATGATGTCTTAATACTTCTCATAGGAGTGTGTTTGTATGAACACTTGATTATTGCTCAGCAGTCACTGATTATATTGTTATTTATAACAGATTAGAAAATAAATGTATTTTCATAGGCAATTTGTTTGACTCTTCTCATTCTTATACAAAAAATATGAATATTTCATTCATATTTAAGACACGTTTATGAAACTACACTACACTCTTCAAAATAAAGCACCCAAAAGGGGGTTTTCACAACAATGCCATAGAATTTTGGGTTCACAGATGAACATTTCGGTGAATAGTTCTTTAAAGAACCACTTCTTCTTACTGCAAAGAATATTTTAACAATCTAAAGAACCTTTTCGACTGCAAAGAATGTGCATTGGATGGGAATTAAACCATCAATACCAATAAAGAACCTTTATTTTTAAGAATGACTCAAGCAGCATGTGTTTAATTAGCTGGAACTAGTTTCATTTACTGAAATTAAAGGGTTAATTCACCCAAAAATGAAAATTAGCCCATATATACTCACCCTCAAGTCATCCTAGGTGTATATGACTTTCTTCTTTCAGACGAATCCAGTCGGAGTTATATTAAAAATGGTCTTTGATGTTTCAAGCTGTTTAATGCCACTCAGCTGGTGTTGCATGCATCAGTCCAAAAGCAGTTAAATAAAATGCGCCCATCCATTAAAAAAAGTGTCTCACACGGCTCCGGGGGGTGAACAAAGGCCTTCTGTAACGAATCGATGCATTTTTGTAAGAGATCAAAACAAAACAACGGTCACTTAGTAGAAGTACAAAACGAGGATTTGTAAAGAAGAATGTCGGAGGATTTCGATATAAGCCAAGGGGAGACTGGTTTTCCTTTGCTAAAGTAAGGAAACTTTGCTTCCTTTGCTCCTGTTAACAAACGTTGGTTTTCACGAGACTCACCGGCGCATGCGCAGCGCTGACCTCATACCTCATCCGCCCGGAGCTGCTTCTGTGTACAAGTGTTGGCGCAAGCTAGATTAAAGTGATTATTACGTTTTGAATATGGTTATTTTTCTTACAAAAACGCATCAATTCGCTACAGAAGGCCTTTGTTCACCCCCTGGAGCCGTGTGAGACACTTTTTTTTAATGGATGGGTGCATTTTATTTAACTGCTTTTGGACTGATGCATGCAACACCCGCTGAGTGGCATTAAACAGCTTGAAAGATCAAAGACAATATTTTATATAACTCCGACTGGATTTCGTCTGAAGAAAAAAGCATATACCCTAGGATGACTTGAGGGTGAGTAATTTATGGGCTAATTTTCATTTTTGGGTGAACTAACTCTTTAAGTGGATATATTTTTCTTAAACTGAAGTTCTAGATCTTCTAGCCATCTGAACAGTAAGTGTCTCTTTGTCCTGCAAAGAGCTTTGGGATTTCCTTTACGGTACTTTGTGATTGTAAAGCTCTCCAGCCGTTACAGCTGCTTGTGTGTGTGTGGCTGAGTGGGTTTTGTGTGTGGAAACAGCAGGAGGGCAGAGGACAAAAGACGCAGATCTCCTCATGCCCCTGAGAGTGGGATTAGTGCAGGTAAAGAGGGGTGTGTGAGTGAGATTAGGCTCTGGATGGCCCAGCTGGAGATTAAGCAGATGCGTATGAGTTCATTAACGAGCTGCAGACGAGTCTACTGTGTTTCAGCCCAAATCCTGTTATGATGAAAAACGTGTAATGTGAAGCTAAAGACACGTGAATAAATACAGCCATGCAGCCAAATAAATCGGCTAAATTCAGGTACTGTAAATAAAACAATCTGCTTTTCTTCACTCACACACAAAGTTTTTTTTTTTACTTGAAATACTAAAAAGAGAAAAGTAAAACACACAAAGCTCCTGAGATATATACTGTTTTAGTTTCGCATTCATTCTAATCAAAAAAAATTCTTAATGTAAATATAATATGTGACCCTGGACCACAAAATCAATCTTAAATCGCTGGGGTTTATTTTTAGCAATAGCCAAAATACATTGTATGGGTCAAAATTATCGCTTTTTCTTTTATGCCTAAAATCATTAGAATATTAAGTAAAGATCATGTTCCATGAAGATATTTTTTACATTTCCAACCGTAAATATATTAAAACTTAATTTTTGATTAGTAATATGTATTGCTAAGGGCTTCGTTTGGACAGCTTTAAAGGCAATTTTCTCAATATTTAGATTTTTTTTGCACCCTCAGATTTCAGATATTCAAATAGTTGTATCTCGGCCAAAAATGGTCAGATCCTAATAAACCATACATCAATGGAAAACTTATTAGAAGCGAAAAAAAATGGACCCGTATGACGGTTTTGTGGTCCAGGGTCACAAATGTAGCCTAATATACTGTAAAACTCATTTAAATCAAGGAAACCGACTGGCTCAATTCATTTAAGTGTAGAAAACAGAAGTTATGAGTAATTTGAATTTATCTTAATTCACTATACAAAGAATATTTCCTAATATACAATCAAATAAGCACAATTAAAATATTTTGTGTATTGATTAGGTTCCTCATATGCATTAACTCAACCCTCATATAGTTTCAGGGAAAAAAAAAAACAATTGCCTCAACATCAACAACTGAAAAAAAAAACCAGCATATGCTGGTTAGGTATGTTGTGACGCTGGGATGCTGGTTTAAGCTGATCCTTTGCTGGTTTAAACTGGTCCTTTGCTGGTTTAAACTGGTCCTTTTGCTGGTTTATGCTGGTCCTTTGCTGGTTTAAACTGGTCCTTTGCTGGTTTAAGCGGGTCCTTTGCTGGTTTAAGCTGGTCCTTTGCTGGTTTTTGCTGGTTTATGCTGGTCCTTTGCTGATCCTTTGCTGGTTTAAGCTGGTCCTTTGCTGGTTTAAGCTGGTCCTTTTGCTGGTTTAAGCTGGTCCTTTGCTGGTTTAAGCTGGTCCTTTGCTGGTTTAAGATGGTCCTTTTGCTGGTTTGTGCTGGTCTTTTTGCTGGTTTGTGCTGGTCCTTTGCCGGTTTATGTTGGTTCTTTTGCTTGTTTATGCTGGTCCTTTGCTGGGTTAAACTGGTCCTTTGCTGGTTTAAGCTGGTCCTTTGCTGGTTTAAGCTGGTCCTTTTGCTGGTTTAAGCTGGTCCTTTGCTGGTTTAAGCTGGTCCTTTTGCTGGTTTATGCTGGTCCTTTGCCAGCACAGGACCAGCATAAACCAGCAAAGGACCAGCTTAAACCAACATTCCAGCGTCAAAACATACCTAACCACCATATGCTGTTTTTTTCAAACAGGAATGTAGGCATCACAATTAAAGAGTGGATTTCACCACAGTGGTAACCCCCCAAAAAGTCATACATAACAGAAGCACTTTTAAATCCTATCATAAAAGAACATTAAACACTAACAGATCTCCCCATAAATACATCCCAAAACACATAAAATAACATTTAATTTCAACTTTTACTCTCGTTACGGAATCTGAAGTAAAGCATGCTGGGAACTAGAAATCAGCTCTAACCCATTCTATTTGAGCGTCACTAATATAATCAGTTTTTGAATTCACTTTCAGTAATGCTTGAGTGAAATTAATTCTTTTAATAAATTTCAGTCCGTTTTTTATAAGTGTAGACTCTGATTCTGTATGATTTTCAATAAAAAGTTATCGTGACTACTTTTTTTTTGTGCTTATTTCAATAAATCTACAATTTAAGTCAGCCAGTGAGCCCTATAAGTTTCCTGAGGCCTTGCTCAATGGTTGAGAACCAATGTTATGGTATAAAGTAGAAAGTGCTTTTGTGTGTGTGTGTGTGTGTGTGTGTGGTGTGTGTTTTAAATGTAGAAAAACGTGCCACAAATGCTATCAATGGAGTATAATTTGTATCGTCACCGTTAACACTTTCGAGGGGTGTAAATATCGCCCCCCTCAGAATCAAGAGTGCAGAGTGCAAAAAGAATGCAGAACCTCTTGCTGGTAAAGAGATTATCCAAAAAAAAAAAAAAAAGAATGATTATTGCATTGTTAGGGGTCATGGGTGAAAGGTCAAATTCCAGATACACTTCAAGCCAATCCCAGACAGAGTGACAAAGAGAAAGCGAATCAATCAGATGACATAACCAACCGAAAGGAATTGTATTATTCTACAATTTAATTTTGACTAAAGTTACACAAGTTTACACCTTACTAGTTCACAGGTTTTAATTATTAAAAAACCAACTCTCAGAAAAGATGAGACATGAGGACAACGATTCAATACTGAAGATTCTAACAAGCTCCTAATGCCCCTTGGGTCAAATTCCAAAACACAAATAACAGCTCATTCGCTCAAATTGAATGATAGCTCTATAAGAACTCAAGGTTTAGAATTCTCATTCAACTTGTGTTCCATAATTACTCTACTACTAAAGGGCTGTTCACACATGCTTTTGCATTTAGTCTGCATTTATGGTTGGTCTCTGTATCTAGAGTATTTGTTTCAATGGCCGTCTTTTCAGCGTCTCCTGCCATTAGCACCACGTTTTTAAAGACGCTTCAAGTTAAAAACTCGTTCTTATCCATTTCAATGCTCTCCATCTCCATCTTGTGTGAACGGCCCTCAAGACATTCTAGAACACTGACATGGTCTGGGACAGTCCATGGTTACATAATACAAGAGAAACATTGTTATCATGATGGAAAAACATTAGAAGACATAGGCAAAATCATACCATTATTAATTAATTCAAATGATTAAAGATCAGTTGAAGCGTTAACTGAATACCGTACAAACGGCTCTATTGAATAAAGCCACTTTGGAGAATTCAGTTTGAACTAATGCACTAGAATTAAACCCCACACAGAATAGTACACTTCAATATTTCTAAACCAGCATCCATTTCCACTACGGACTAAATACAGACACAGTACAAACACAATATCAAGGTTCCACTTATATAAAAATGAAAGGAAAAACTGAGACTTCATGTCCACTGAAACAGGAAGACAGGTTAACTACAGGATCACTATAAGAGGTCAGGATATAGGACTGCAGATGGTCCATTCCTTCAGGACTGCTGCGGGGGTATAGATGAGCAGTGAGCGTGTGGCATCATGGCGACTGTCAGTGTGTGTATGTGTGGAAATGTGCATGCATGAGAGCGTAAGTAAATTGTTTTCCGTTGGGGTTATGTGTGTTAGTCAGGCTTTCTCTGAGGTTGTTAGTAGCTGTGCATGTTACTCGTCGGGTTTTCTCTTGGGTTTTTTAGGGTTGCGTGAGCGACTTTTGGCTTTGCAGAGAGGACAGATCGGTGCGTTCCGATGGATTTGCTGGTGGCAGGACAGACAAGCCTGGAAACAGACAACAAATTAAATCAATATACCACCTCTTTTACTTTATACATACGGTTTCAGAGATCTGATCACAAAATGCATTAAACCCTGTGTGTGCAAATCTATATTTACAACCAGACAATCATGTGTATGTCTGTATATATATATCTAGGTATGTCGTATACATACTGTACACGTTTAGAAATGTAGCAGAGTCTAGCGTCTTTCCACAGTGAGCAGGTACAAAAGTTTGAGGTCAGTAACATTTTGATATTTTATTCAGCAAAGACGCATTCAATTGATTAAAAGTGACAGTAAAGACATTTAGAATGCTACCAAAGATTTCTATTTCAAATAAATCTTGTTCTTCTGAACTTCCTATTCAAAGAATCCTGAAAAAATGTACAATATATGTTTATATATAAATAAATATATTAATGTTTATTATAATAAATCATAAAATATATAAATAAGCTAAATATATTTCTCCACATTATTGCTGATGCGCGTGTACACAGATACAGCTGCAGTAACGTAAAAGTCTATTCACCTTCATAGGTGGCGGCTGCTGGCGGAACGTCGCTGTCTGTCTGACATCCTGTTTCCGTGCAGCTTGAAGCTGCTGGGCTGCAGCCGCCGCTGCCGCTAAGGATTCTGGGATAGGAGGCTCCTGAGGTTCTGTGTGCCACTCAGCCTTTTGCTTTTCAAAGTAGCTGAAAGGAGAGGAAGAGCACACAAACAAACAGTAAGCAAGTTAGCCTTCCCATACACAATTACACACTCTCTGTCTCGCAAATTCTCTGACTCAGCTTTAAAAATTACTCTCTTGCAAACATACACTCCTATACTGCGGTGACTCATTTTGAGGAGTTCCCCAGTCAAACACACACACACACACACACACACACACACACACACTCAGGAACAGTGTTACTAACTCCAACGAGAGCTTCTCCTCTTCCTGGCTGAGGTCGGGAAGTCTCTGTAAGCCGAGGGTCATTCTCAGGGCATCCACGTGTTCTTTCAGTGGCTTGTATTCATCGTGGAGACGTCTGGTTGACTCCAGCAGCTTGTTCAAGTCACTTTCAGACTGTTTGATAGTGTTTTCCATCTGGGAGAAGAAATACAGCCACTCCATAAATCACAATGGTGTGAACCTAATGGTTAGACATCTGACCCAACACAAAGGTTACTGGACCAGATCCTTGACATCACAGAAAAAAAAAGTGCTAGTAGAGCTTATATAACCTATATACTACCATTTAACCATTTTCCATTTTTGAAAGAAGCTTAGCACAGTAATATTGTTATATTGAGCACATAGTAATATTGTATTACTGAAAATATGGTAAAAACAGTAGTATTGTGAAATATTATTACAATTTAAAATAACTGTTTTCTATTTTAATATATTTCAAACTGTCATTTATTCATGTGATGGCAAAGATTAATGAATTTTACTCTAGCCTTCAGCGTCACATGATCTTTCAGAAATCATTCTAATATGCTTAAGGAACATTTCTTATTATTGTCAATGTTTTTTTTTTAATTCTTACTGAACCGAAACTTTTGAATGGTAGTTTATTACCTTTGAATATGTGTATTAACCCCTTAACTGTCACCGTCCCAACTGTGGGACGCTTGGCGCTCTTTTTTTTGTTGTCCTTTTTCTCTATCAAATTTTTTAGTAATCATCATAAATCATATATCATTTGAAAGCTTAGAAGCCCAAGATTCATCCTGTGAAAACCATTTTGAATTCGGACATTGCGTTACCATGGAAATGTTGTTTTAAAATATTTTGGCGGTCTCCTCCCCCTTAGTGGGCGGTTTCAAGTGTCATATTACAAAATGCATTACGCTCTTTTACAATCAAAACTTTTTATAATCTTGACAAAAAAACATATCATTGGAAAGGACTGAGTCTCAGGATTCCATATCTGGTGGTTTATTTTGTGATAGAAGTAATATTGAATCTAGACATTTGTGACAGAAAAATGCATGAAAAAATTTAATAGAGTTTGGATGGCACCCTGTGGCTGTTTGTTGTATAACGCCTTAAATAAAATCTCACAGGAACCTCAATTTTTTTCATATCAACTTCAAATTTGGAACATAACTTATTTAGACATAATGCTTTAATTTTATACCAATACCAATTTTAAGAAGTGAAAACCTTGTTCTGTCAAATATTTATTATCTAAAATTACTAACTTATAGTGCATTTTTCTTACAGTAATTTCACCTACCTAACTTTTTGATATTTTAATTCTTTTTGGCGATAATCTTCTGATTTCTCTTCTTTAAAAGATCACCAATCTTATATGTCGGATTCCCAAGTTGCTGCATCAATGACAACATTTAAGTTTTTGTAGTGCACCTGCTGCCTATTTTAAAAGGGTCCCATTCTGAAAGTAGATGCAATTTAGTAGAATCTTCTTGTAAGACTTTACTTTACAACAAACAGCAACGCAGTGTTTATATGGACGACCGTTTTCGTGAATCTGTAGCGGTTATTTCTGACTTTGCTATGACCATCTGTGCAGCTTCTGAATCAGCTACTTTTTTGTATAGGTTAAAGATCAATTTTGCTATTGACTGGGTTCAAAACGCGGAGTTTGCGCATTGTGTGTGTGTGTGTGAAAGAGAGAAGAGATAGAGAGAGAGATAGACGAAGAAAGGGTGGTCACATCACAATGGAGTCAGCTGGTACCGTGGCTTGTGTACTGCAAACACATATTCATCACTGTGCCTGTCACGAGACTCTGTTCCCCTTTCTGGCTCTGTCTTTACATTTATTTTTTTTTTGTTACAAACCTTTGATGGTTGAAAGATGAAGCTCGTGATTATGGTAAGGGGCGTTACATTTCCGACGAGTGCTTGTGGTGTTCGGCCAATCACAATGCACTGGGTCAGCTGGCCAATCAGAGCAGACTGCGCTTGTCGGAAGGAGGGACTTTGTAGGAAACTAAGCTTTTGAGAGAGGTGGGGCATAGAGGACTTACAATAATGTGCAGTATTTGAAAAATATGTGTTTTTTGAACATAAAGCATGTCAACATATTCTGTTACACCAAATACACAAAATAATGATCTTTAAAAAAGCATCATATGACCCCTTTAAAAAATGGGGGTGATAGTTAAGGGGTTTTAAGTCATAGTCCGTGTAAATGTGAAGAATATATTTTTACTTTATTGACTGCACAATAAATATGATAAATAGTGCAGTGCAATGTGTAATGTTTTTTGCTTATTTACCACATTGATATCAGCATGTATGAGACGCAGCTCCTCTACATGAGCCATTTTCTCCTGCAGCAGAAGATCCATTTCCTGTTTGTACTCTCTCAGGTGCTTCTCCTCTGACTCCAGAGCTTCAAACTCACTCCTCAGTCGAGATTTGATCTTCTCCATCTGAATTGTCTTATTCCTGCAAAACCACACACAACACAGTAAAACATCCAGCCAATGCATGACAGCATATGACAATGCAATGCAAATGCAAAGACTTCTGATCTGGTGCATGTGGTTTTAAACTATTATGCGGTTTCAGAGATGCGATCACAAAACGCATTAGACCTCGTGTGTGCAAAGCTATATTTACAACAACCAGACAATCGTGTGTGTGTCTGAGGCTTGTATAAATGATTAAGAACCGTTCCGCAGGAAATGAACCGTTTGCTCTGCAGTTTCGTGTCTGACCACAACAGGATGCTTTTCACACTCATCCTCATCAAAAATAACGGTTAATGCAGTTTAAGCGGTTTGCTTTAGCACCATGACCGATACAAAGACAAATGTCATGAATTTTTTCATGTAGACTATGATTACGGGGAAACACGCCGGGGTTTTGCAATATAGGTTGAACTGGCCAGATGTTGAAGACAGGCTAGCGTGTCTGCTTTGGAATCAATCTCAGCTTTTCTTACCTTATTTCTTTTATGTTTTCTAGCTTGCACATTATCTCTTGTTCGTCCGCCATGGTGGACAATGAAATTGTGAGACTTCTGTGGGAATAAGAAAGGAGGTAAAGGTTGTAGCGGATATACCTCTCATAAGAAAGACAATAGAAATGCTAACCAGCTGTGGTCAACAGTCAGCAACACGGCGCTGACTACATTTCCCACAATCCTCGGCGAGGCTTAAAGGGAGAGTGTTCAATTAAAAACACCCAAGCGTTTGTCGGACGTTTATGATATTTCTTATAGGAAATATTTGGGAAACTATTGAAAAATGTAGCCATCTAAAATACCACCTAGTGACATCTGGTAGAGGCAAAGGTACGTGGCAAAGTGCTACATTTAAGCATCTTCATATTTTTAAAAGTATGAAATAAAAACAGTCAGCAATGTGGTTTATTACGACTTTATTAGAAAACAAAGAAAAACATGTCCAGTAAAACAGAAAACAACTACATTGCCAGTTGCTATCTGAACTTATTCACATGACAGCAGCAGTCTCACTTGTCTCAATATATACTATTTCAATATACATTTGATATATTGAATTCCATATGCATGTACTGTGGTGTTTACACGATACTCCATAGTACTTAACAGAATATAATATGTCCAAAACAGTGGTTATTTATTCATACATAAGTGCTTAGGTTGATCAGAAATGTCTTTGTATACTCAAGCTGCACTTCAAGACATGATTGAACTTATTAAAGAACCATATGGTGCGTTTGAAGCTTTGGTTTCCATTGCTTGTAGTTAAACGCTCACTTCCCCTCTGTAATTTAGCCACCTCATTATCCAGTAAGTAAACTGATTTCGAGAAAGCAAATGATTCAGTTCGCGACTGAACCGTTCGAGCGATTCAGACTGAATCGCGAAGCGCGTTTGAGAGATTCATCGAAAAGAATCGACTCAAAAGAATGATTCATTCGCGAATCAGGCATCGCCGCTTCTGATTCAAAACAGACAGTCAACAGAAAATACAAGGCACGAGGCTTGAAAGCTGTTACTGTCAAGTAAATCCATCGCTAAACAGACCTTCGCTACTGAAAAGCGACATGACCCTCGACGCTGCCAGATAGCTACTAAGAATTATAGTTGAACTAACAGTTTAAGCAGTCGAGGCATTGATACTTCGTTGCAAAGGATGCCAGGATAATAACAACAACTGCTGAATACTGTATCAACCTTCTGAACAGTAAAGTTGGGAGTGTGGCGGTCATAACGCACAGCGCATGTATTTTTTAACCCTCGGTTGCTGCATTACCGGAGTCCCGTCCACCCACGTGCTTCAAAACACGGAGACGGAGGCAGCAAAAACGCACTTTCTGCGTCTCCGAGCGCAGCGACAGGGGGCGTCCGACGCGTTGCCGAAGCGCAGGCGGTGGGTGCAGTCGGGGCCGCTGTAGGGAGGGAGGGAAGTGAGGAAAGGGAGGGCGAGAGGAGAAGGAGGGATGGAGATGGATGATAGATGCTTATGTAGCGCGTCCCGTACGTCCGCCGTTATGCTCGGCCGCAGACAAACTTGCATCCTCCCGTGACTTTCTTTCTTTCCCCTGCTGCTCCACCCATGAAGCAGGACGCAGGGCGAATGCGTGCCAGTGTTCCGGAGCGCGTCGTGATCGCTTGTTTATCCGTCTGATAAATGGTTTTGGAGCTCGCCGCGCCCGCCGGTGCAGGCCCTGCGCTCCAGCGCTGCATCCCGCACATCCAGCGGGTTTTCCGGGTCAGAGTGAGCTGCAGCACCGCAGAGTCCAGCTGCGAGAGCCCCAACGCCGGCTCCGGTATCATCGTAAACATCGAGGACGGCAAGGAAGAAGATTGCACTAAAGCTAAAGTGAGTATGTGCGTGAGAGAGAGCGCGTGTGTCGCAGGAGAGCTGTGCGAGCACGACAGACATTCGCCGTTCAAGCTCTTCATTTCATGACATTTTCGGGTCTATTTTTACTTTCACGGGCCAAATGAGGAACTTTGGTTATTGCCTCTGTGCTTCTGTAAAATACATCCCATGTAAATGTTTCAGGGGAGGCGAAATGCGCTTTAAATTACGCGCAGAACTGATGCTCACGACTCACGTTTGACAGAGATTTACCGAGAGCAGTTTGGCATACGCTCGTTGACTTTTGACGATACAAGGACCTTTCATAGACGGTCGTTTTTATTTTAAGATAATCAAATGTATTACTTTATCTCTAAACCCGACCCTCGCACAAACCTGTTGACTTTATAAGAGCTGAAGCAAAACATGATGTATGAGCCGTTCATATAGCGCAAGTCTTTGATATTTGTCATTATATTTTCAAACATTTGACCCTCACAAGTCTAGCCAGATTTGTACACGCACATGCATCCTTGAAAATGGTGCATTTCCCTATTTTTAGGCAGGTTATATTCAATATGAAACTTTTTTTCTACTCTTTATGCATGCACTGAAAGCACGAGGCATTGCACTTGCAGGATGCTGGTCATGAGAAATGAAATGTCCTTGCTTGGGCCAAACAAAGTCAAGGCAGTTGGAGGGTCCTCACACACACACACACACTCTTGTTTGGCATCCTGCATGCATGACAGTGTTATCGCACCAGCCTGTTGCTGCAGCTGCGGCTGCATTTGTCTGTGTTTGAGTTTGGCGTGCACCCAAAGCATTGGAAGCACCTTCAAGTGTGCAGCTTCAGGTAAGAAGTGGTCTTCTGTCTGTGCATCTTTATGTGAGTGCATGCTTTCACCTCCTGCTGACTATTTTGGCATAACTGTACCATAAGATGCTGCTACCCACCGTGTCTTTAGTCCGAGCGCCTGAGCTCGGAGCTGCACCGTGGGCCTTAAATGGGCTTCATCTAGCCATGAGCTCCAGCAAAGAGACTCCACTTGTTGCTATGAGACAAACCAGCATAAAGCTGTGTGTGTGCTCGAGTGCATGGTGGCCTTGCTGATTGTAAGCCTGTGTTGTGGAGGAGGTGAGGAGAAGAGAAGGAAAAAAGAGAAGCAAAACAAGGCAGAAAAGAAAATGGGGGGGGACTTTTAAGAGGAGGATGCATTCTGTTGTTGGGCTTGTTTGTGGTGCGTCTACTCTGCTGAATACACTTGTGCTGTTTTGCTGCCGGCTGTTTGAGTCACGGAGTATTGTGTGATTTTTAGGACGTGAGATATGACCTGTGTGTTTACAAAAGCCTGAAATTTGGTGGTCCGCTTGTGTGTGGCTCACTGAAAGGTGACGGGCTGCTTGTTTGTCCATAAGATGGCCATTCTGGCTCACCATGCTGCAGTTTCTCTCTGCAGTCAGAGTGAAGTGTTTGGCGTGACAGAGTACGGAGCTCTCCTGTATTTGTTCCCCCGAATCTTTTATGTTTAATATGTCTCTGCTCTCTGGCACTTTCTTACAGAGGAGTGGGCTCACACCTTTTCACCCAAGGAGGAGTATTTCAGCTTTCTTCTCCTTTCGTCCTTGCGTTTTCATGATGCTCCGTGCACACAGACCTCTCCCACCCACTCAGCAGCAGTTTCCCAATCAGTTCCAAAGCTGGCCGGGTAATTTACAGAGAAAGCGTAAATTTACGTCAAACACGTCCTAAGGAACAGGGGCGTGCGAACGAGCAGCTGACCTTTTTTTATTTAAAACTTGGCATGAGTCTTGACTGGTTTACGTCATTATTTCAGATTGTTTTCGGATCGGCTCTTCAGTTACCTTGTCCTCAGTTGTTACTGATTTTGGCCACTTATATCTAATTATTCAGGTTTTCTGTGGGCTGTTTCACTGATCTCAGAACAGTTTCTCAGTCTGCTGTGGTGGACTGCTGCCACTGACTGCGTGATGCAGCTGATTTGCATAATTTGATGCATACAAAACATGTTAAAGATGTTCATATATTAGTGTATTTAAATTATTATTATTATTATATTAATTATTATTATTACTAATTTTAAATAGATTGTAACTATTTTTAACATTTATTATATAAATTATATTTATTATAAGTTCTAGTAAGTTACAGTAGTATTACATGTCAAAATGTAAAATAATTCATAATAAAACATTATCTAAGAATTATTGTTGTAATAATAATTATAGTATGGTATTATAATATAGTATTATATTTACATTAAATGTATTAGAAATATATTTTATTTTAACATTTTATGATATATTATGTTATGATAATAAATAATAATAATATATTCAAGTTGCTAATATCATTATATATCAATAAAGATGTTAAATATAAGTCTTTCATATAAGATAGATTTTTAGACATCTTTAGATAATGATACATAATGATTATTATTATTATTAATAATATAATATTTTAATTTAATATATTAGTAATGTATTAATTGTTATCTTATATTATAAAATAAAACAACAACAAGAATATTGTTCTTATAATGGTGTATAAATATATTATATTAAATTTTGATAATATAAATCTTTTTTAACATCTCTAATGATAATCATATGTAAATAATGATCTAAATAGGTATAATAAAGAGGTTATATGATACATTTTTTGATCATAACAATAATTTATTTATAATACAAAAATGTTTACCATTGTATATTATTATTATTGTTAAATATTACAAATATCATATTTACCACAAGCCTGTGCATCACAGAAAATCTCAGGATGTTTGCCTCATACATTCCACTTTTGAATCTCAATGATGTTAACAGAAAACTTCTGTCTACTATGGAAAGGCAAGTTGTGTTCCTGCAGTGTCCTGGCTGTAATATGCACCTCTCTTTTCAAGCTGTAGTGATTATTAAAGCCGTCATCTCTTAGGTTTACTGCAGGCTGTTTGACTGATCTCAGAACAGCTCCTCCTGCTGATCTGAGACCTGCTGCTGAAGCTGTGATCTCCAGCTCGGGCCCGTGGCTTGTGAGTGCAGATGATGTGGTTCAGTGCCCAGGGGAACATGCTGCTGGAGTCAGCGTCACGACTCAGAACAGCAGCACGTCACGCTGGGGAGGAAATTCTTCAATGCGCCACATCTGCAGAAAGAGAGAGAGAGGGGGAAGATTGTATACACTGTCAGTTTAAAGTGATATTATTCTTCTCAAATGCAAACAAACACACACACACTTTCGCTCTCTCTCTCCGCCGCATGTGCGAGGAGAGCTCCGGTTCTGTGCGTAGGTGTTTATTAGTGAAGCATGCATGTGTGCTGCTTCATGTGCATTTCGGCTTTGCACATGAAGCGCTGTATGGTTTCGAGTGGTGTCGATGTAATATGTGCGCCGTGTGTTTGCGTGTGTGTGTTCCAGGCTTTCCCAGAGAACACTGCGTTGTGTTAGTCGTGACTGCTAAAAAGCAGTTAGCTGATGATAGGGCTGCGTTGCTTGGCAACCGGTGTCATGAGCGCAGAGGAGCCTCTCGTAGCTGGATGGTGCTATCGGTTTTCTCTACACACACATGCACTCGCACACACTCCCAACCTACACGTACACACATCCCTCTCGCCCCACACAAAAACAAACAGATGCACACACATGCACACGCAGATTCGCATATTCTCACTCATGCACACATGCATTAGACATTGCATATCAACCTTGATAGAGCTACCCATGCTTAATTCCAATTTAAGCTTGAGTTGAAGAAGTTCTTGGGGAATAGCAGGGAATTACGGCAGGTGTGCAGGAATCTGCTGAAGGGAAAGGGAGCGAACTTCGGTTTGGATTTAAGAAAACGTGAGGGTCTCAGAGTTTGTTTGCTTTGAAAGAAGTTCATTACCACAGTATCGTTTCCCCTCAAGGAAGTTCAACCGTAGCCCCACCCAAAGTAGCTTCTCGTTTTGTCATATTGAAATTGTTTACAATACTTAAATGTTCTGTCATGAGAATTCAAGAATGCAATGATAAGTTTTCCCAGCAGCACATTGGTGTAACCTGACCAAGCCAGTTGTGTGTCGTATCCCTATATAATTATATATATATATAATTATATATATATATAATTATATATATATATATTATAGTATATATGAGAGGGGGGAAGAAATAGTATCTATTTCTATCTATCTATCTATCATCTATCTTCTATCTATCTATCTTACACATTAGTGTGTGTGTGTATATATATAGAAGTTATGCCATGACGCAAAAAACTAATTGGGACATATGGGAACATGGTCATGCGATTGTATTCAAAAAGCATTGATCAACTCTGTAAAACGACTGACTATAAAAACAGAAACAAGAGTTAGCTGTATTTGTACAAACAGGGAGAGCTCGAGCAAAAACTGCATGTGTTAGATGAAATAAGCAAAAGCATTAAAAAGAGTTATGAAAAGCTTATTTTATCCTTTGGAGACCCAGCAATTTATTATATTAGTTGCATAAAAACATTTTTTTGTTAATTTATGGTGTATTATGTGTTATTAATTTTCTTTCAAAGCTGAATCTTCAGAAGCCATTACTCTGTCTCATGGTCCTTGAAATCTTTCATGTATTGATTTGGTGCTCAAAAACCTTATCACAGTTTTTTTTTAAATGACCGGAATGTTTGAAGAACAGCCTTCTTTGAAACAGAAATCATTTGTAACATTATAAATGACCTATTTTTATTTATTATTTTTTTTATTTCAGTTTAATGCATCCTTGCTGAATTAAAAGTAACAATTTATGAAAAAAAATAAAGTAAATAAAATGAAATACTGACCCTTACTATTTTACCGGTAGTGTATTTGTTAAATATTAATATTATCACAGTGGCCAGAAACACTTGATATAATTGAAAATCTCATATTGTCCACATTAAGATTGAACAGTGGAATGTATAGTTTCAACAAAAAGCCTATGTCTGTTACTGTTATGTAGGAAGGTAATTGTTTTCCTGTAATACCAGTCTATCTCTAATGCTGTAGTTTAGAACAGTCTTTTCAAGCTGTAGTAATTGTTAAAAGGGATTCAAGGCCAGCTGTAGTGATTGTTTGGTGAGCTGAGTGGTCACAACAAGTGCAGCACTACAGTAGTGTTACAGTTTATTTAAAAAACTGTTACAGGAAGATCAGGAGCATTTTCAGACTTGTAGTGTAATTTTACTCCATTTGTTGCTGCTACCAATTGACCTATCGGTAAACCCCGCCCCCCTTAGTTACTGTTGCTCACTCGGACAGACAAACGGAGCTCCTCACTGTCTTACAATGACAGCTGTCAGTGAAAACCTTCTTCCGAGGTGTTTCTGATAGATTTGGGACACAGATGGACCTTCAATAGGGACTTAAATATGCCATGAAGGGATATATAAAAGATATAAAAATAAATATGTAAAAATACAGGTCGCAATGCAAACGGGAGAATTATGTTACGGTCGTCACGATCGCAATGACAACATCCCGTATCATCACCGTTCATATACCGCAGAGTAAGATTAAATTAATTTACATTTAACAAGATTAATATGGAGAGGCACTCTAATATAGACCTTTATTTATGTGTTTTTGACTTTCACTGCACGGTAACTTACATGACTTGAGAACAGTTCGCTGTTTAGCTTTGTACGTTAGCATGGACTCCATAACTTTAACGCAAACGTTAGCTAGTTTTAGCCAGAGATACCTTGCTGAAGCACAAGATGACATTAACGTTCTGCTTGAGCAGATGAAAAGTGTAACTTAATGAGAGTATGACAACCAGAAAAATGCAAATTTTCGTCTTCATTGGGATTGGGGTTGAATGCTTAGGGATATTTTGCTCTGTTTTGGTTGGATTTAGGAAATGGGATAAAATAAATGACATTGCCTATCCTCTCAGGATAACTGGAATTAGTGTTACAAGTATCCCAGGCACATCGTTTTTCCATTTTTGTAGCATAAACACCATTAAATCGATGCGAGCTTCGGATCTTCCATTGTTTCTTTATGGCGCTGAAACCTAAAGATGTTCGATTTCCTCTCCCCGTGCAACTGATACTCGACTGCCATTGGCTCATCTGCGTTCGAGGGGAGGGGCTTACCGACAGGTCAATTAGATACCAAGTTAATGGTTCAGACTGTCCTGTTCGGCCAGTTGACCATATGCACGATTACTTCCTGGTTTTAGATAAGCCAGCTCAGTCATTTCCGGTTAACTGTACTGTGCCTTAAGGGGCGCCTTTTGTTCGGTTTCTCTACATAATCCATTCACACAATTAGGAGAAAAGTTTTGTTTGTCTAAGAGAACCGAATGTCCACACATACCGTTAAATTAAACGCTACTAAAAACACTACTAATTAAACTACTAACTATCACTACCTAACCCTAACTAATAAAAAAAATATATATTAATTTTAAAATTTGCATAATGGCACCATTTATGCAATGCTTTGATTTACTTATGTATAAAAAAGTAATTTAGAAAAAGTTCTTAGCTTGGTTTGGATGTGTAGCTGCGTAAAAAATGGCATGGAGAAAAAAAAGTACTTGAATGTAAATTAAAAAAAAATTATTATGAATGTAAATGATCTTTTCTCTTTCCCTCAGGAGTACATTGTGTCGCTGATCAGTCCAGTGCATAAGCACCGTGAGCGTTTGACTCTTTGGCTGCAACGGCGACTGCATGCCCTACGTGCAGCTATTGAGTACGAGAGCTGTGCCGTGGTGCAGGTGAGGGACCATGCACTGGAGCTTCAGGGAGGTCATATGCAGGTAACAGCTGCATGCGCTATGCTGCAGCGCCTGAAGATGGAGCATCGCGGCTGCCGCGAACCCAGCCCTTGCCCGCTGCCACCGGCCACGACTCTCCAGAAAAAGAAGAGGAGGAGGAGGAGGAGGATGAAGAAGCCGGGGAAGATGGGAGCAGTTCTGAGAGTGACGGAGAGGCGCGGTCACGGAGCGGGAGTTCTGGAGGCACTGTCAGCACGGCAGGGTCAGGAGAAGGAGTGACCAGAAGGAGGCAGGACCCACTCATAGCAGCCAAACCTCACCGGCAGCTGTGCCGCTCATCCTGTTTGGACCGTCCCAGCTTCAGCCAGAGCAGCACCTTACAGGAGTTGCGCGCAGATGACACCCAGAGAGCCCAAATGCCCTTGCGTCAAACCAGCGATCGAGATTACCAAACCAAAATTGACTTTGCTCTGAAACTGGGCTACTCTGGAGAGCAGGTGGAGTCTGTGCTGAGTAAACTGGGGTCCAGCGCACTAATCAATGATGTATTAGCCGAGCTGGTACGGCTAGGGAATAAAGGAGATCCAGAGAGCCAAACAGCAACGGGCACTGCCGGTTTAATGCCACGGGCGGTGGGAGCCAAAGAAGCCGTCAGCCCCGAAGCATCGCTGGAGGAAGAAACATCAGACACGAATGACAACCTCCGACCAATTGTGATTGATGGATCCAATGTTGCCATGAGGTAAATGCTAATGAGAACCAAACTCTTTCCACATATATTGTTTAAAAACATGCAATTTCTGTAATTGCTGACAAGGCCTACATATGCATGTTTTGAGCCTAGCAGTCAAAGTTAACTTGATATGCTGTTTGTAACCCGTTTTACACTCCAATAATCCAATATATTTCAAGCTAAAAATGTCAGGCGGATGTTGGGATTGTGAAAAGTTGTTGGAGGGAAGAATTTTAGAGTTAGAGCAAGTTGTTTTAGAGACAGAGAAATGTATTATATATTACAAATAATATGAGAAACATTATCTGCTGAAAAGTGCACAAGAATGTTCGTTTAGAAAATAAAAGGGTCAATTTAAGGGATATTCTGGCTAAATAATTACAATTCTGAAAATTCTAAATGATTACAAAATAAAACACTAGAAGCTAAAATCAATCATTTTAAATGCTAAAAGTGTATTCAGGCATCACGACATTATAATGTCTAAGTGTGAAACCTGGATGTTCATTTTCATATTTGGTAAAGGTCACATTTAACAGTGTTGTTAAATTATTAGCTGTTTTTGAGTTTCCCTTTGTGTGGAAGTTAGATGACAGCAAAGGTAATCTAAATGTAAAAATAGAAGAAATGAAGCATTGCACAATTAGATAACAAACAATGATACAAAAATCATATTGGCTGATATACAGTGCATCCCTAGTCAGTTTTGATTTCATGGTGACGTAGAGGCTCTGGACTGATAACATGTTGATGAGAGAATTAGTCTGAACCTGGGGAACTGTGAACTAGAGAGTCATCAGATTCTCACTATTGTTGTTTACTTCTGGAATTTACGCTGTTGCAGGAAGTCTTTTGGTGAAATTATCTTTATGTTCCTGTTTTGAAATGCTCTTAGTATTGAGAAAAGTCCAATCAGTGAGAGAACTATGTGTGTAATTTGATGTTGGTAATATTATTTTGTAGCCATGGAAACAAAGAGGTGTTCTCATGCCTGGGCATTCAACTGGCTGTTGATTGGTTCCTGGAGAAGGGCCACAAAGACATCACAGTTTTCGTCCCAGCATGGAGGAAAGAACAGTCAAGACCTGATGCGCCAATCAAAGGTACCACAAAATTAAAAAAACCTGCAGAAAATGATGTTTCTATGATGAGCTAACACTTCCATGAAGTGCCAGTGTGTGTCTGTGTATATCCAGTTAGTCTAAAAATCTGAGACCACCAGTTAAAATGCTTGAAATGTCTAATTTCTTTTCTATTTTTTTTTTAAAATATAACATTTTGAGTGAAAAGTTGAATAAAAAAGGAATTTATTAGTATTGTTCATCCTTCTTTTGCTTTAGCAAAATCAGCTCTCAAGCTGCATGAACTCCACAAGTTTGTGTAAAACCTGGTGAATCATGTTCTCAAGTGTGATTTGAGAATGATCCAAACAGCATCTTGTGCTTCAGTCGAGACAAACAAAAAAATTTTTGGTTGTTTTTACAAAGTTCACATGATCTGTGTCACAGGTTTACGTCTCTTTGATTATTGACAACAGATTAGTTCTATCGTCATAAATGTTCTTTATGAAAAATGTTTAAAATCCCAAAATGCTCTGTTTATTTTCTGGCTTCAAATACACTGAACAAAATTATAAACGCAACACTTTTGTTTTTGCCCCCATTTTTCATGAGCTGAACTCAAAGATCTAAGACTTTTTCTATATACACAAAAGGCCTATTTCTCTCAAATATTGTTCACAAATCTGTCTAAATCTGTGTTAGTGAGCACTTCTCCTTTGCCGAGATAATCCATCCACCTCACAGGTGTGGCATATCAAGATGCTGATTAGACAGCATGATTATTGCACAGGTGTGCCAGCCTTAGGCTGGCCACAATAAAAGGTCACTCTAAAATGTGCAGTTTTATCACACAGCACAATGCCACAGATGTCGCAAGTTTTGAGGGAGCGTGCAGTTGGCATGCTGACTGCAGGAATGTCCACCAGAGCTGTTGCCCGTGAATTGAATGTTAATTTCTCTACCATAAGCCATCTCCAAAGGCCTTTCAGAGAATTTGGCAGTACATCCAAGTGGTTACACTTTTGACCCATACTGTATGTTGTTAGATACAGTGGATATTTTTTCCATGAAGAGCTGTTTTTATTTGCCTGTATGAACATCTCTGAGGAGCCGCCATGTGTCCAGTGAGATCGGCCATCTGTGCTGTGATGTTTATACAAGTTTGCGTATGTCTGTGCATGAGGTCACAGGAAGTGATGATGTGTGATGTCACCTTCATCCTCAGATCAGGAGATCCTACGGAAATTAGAGAAGGAAAAGATCCTCGTCTTCACGCCGTCTCGCAGAGTCCAAGGCCGACGAGTGGTTTGCTACGATGACCGTTTTATCGTCAAGCTGGCCTGCGACTCAGACGGGATCATCGTGTCCAACGACAACTACAGAGACTTGCAGAATGAAAAACCAGAGTGGAAGAAATTTATCGAGGAACGACTCCTCATGTACAGCTTCGTCAACGACAAGTATGCTCGCACACAGTTACCGTGGTGACGGGGTTTTCTCTCTCACTCACTTGTGTCTTCTGCTTTCCACCCTCGCACCCGTATGGCGTTCCTCTTTCTCTCTGATTTTCTTCTTTCACTTTTTATTGCTCGGTCACTTGTTTCAAGTCTCTCTTGTTCTTTGTAAATAAGCTTGAATTAATTTCCTGATTTATTTGCTCAAGTTTGATTTTTCAGTGACGAGGTCCCACGGTTAGGCCTCTTGTGATTACATAATTACCTGTTCCCAGTTACATATGATGTAAGCAACACATTGCTATCCAAATAAAGTAATTTTAAGTGAGTATAGAAATGCCATAAATGGCCATTTTTGTCTCATTTTTGTCTCATTTTCTGATGCAGTAGTGCAATAGAAATGCTCTTGTCATGCACATACTATACACCATCTGTGGTGGTTCACGTTGCACTCAACTATTAATGTTGCTTTAACATACATTACGAATGAAGAGTTTCACTTTATTTTAATATTTGCATCATGGCTGCAAGCAATAAAGAATTTAGAACAGTAGTATTTTACCATACTTCTGTATAATATATAAAATCTCATATTTATAATATCAATAATGATAATGTTTAATTGAACGTTTCATTAAATATATTTTAGATTTAAATCATTCTTCCTATCATAGAGTTGTGCTTATTTGTGTCTGTTGGACTGATTTGTAGGTTTATGCCTCCTGATGATCCTTTAGGCAGACATGGACCCAGTCTGGAAAATTTTCTCCGCAAACGACCAGCGGTTCCAGAGCACAAGAAGCAGCCGTGTCCTTATGGTCAGTACAGCAAAAGTAGGAAATTAATTTATGTCTTTATTCCAGAACATCACAGCATATTAAAAATATATTTACTGCATTAACACTGTAATGTAAAATAAGATAAATGCCAAGTTCCGTCATGAAACTCTAGATGGTGCAGGCTGATGGTTCGTTAATGCAAACTGATGATATTCACAGCGTTATACTACTTGGCACAAGCTGATTGGTTCATGTTGCATACACAGCCAATGGGTTTGCTGCTTTACTTTTAAATGGCTTATCTGCATTCACTAGAGCAATTTGCAGCACGCTTTGAAAGTTACTCTGAAACCCTCCCCCTTCCCCAGCTCCACCTGTGTAGATCTACTACAGGTTATTATATATGCTATTTGTGCGCGTCGGTTGCAACAGTTAACAGACTGCGATACTAGTCAGTACTGAAATTTAAAAAATTTCCATTTCCCGCTAACATTTGAGCACTGTTGAGCGGATTCTTAAAACATCACTGATTGCCATTGTGTTCAGCGCTTCAACAGCTATGAATGTGATTGGCGACAAATGACTCGCTTAATCTTGCACTGAGCGCTCACACAGAAGCACACGGGAGCATTGTGAAGCCCGGTGCTTCGCGGATCCCTAATATATCTGCATATAGACGGATCTGCTGATAGACGTGGTTTTCAAACGCTCCCGTGTGTTTTTGTGTGAGCGCTTGTTGAAGAGCGTGAAGCAAGATATTGTAGCCCATCACAGTCATATCTGTTGAGCATGTGAACACAATGGCAATTCAAGCAGTAAGACGTTTTTAAAATTTCAGTACCGACTGGTATTGCGGTCGGACTTTTGACAACACTAGCAGCAGCAGTATGTCTTAAATACTCAAAGCACCATATCGGTGTATGTTTATTAGTATTAATTTCCTGTACTTGTTTTCCTTTGTAGCAGCAATAATCTACAACAACAGCAATAACCAACAGCCGCAATTCAGCAGTGTAGCAGATCTATTCCGCCAAAACCAAAAACATTAACATTGTCATATCCATTACCATGCTAAAATCTTCAGAGTTGTCATGACAGAAATATATTTGTTAACGTTTTTCATGCACTGTCAAACTATTGATTAATTTTCAGTATACTGCTATTTTTGAATCAGTGCTGCCGGTTTTAGAAACACAGAAGTAACATTTTTGTCTCAAACCATTATTGGTTTTATCACAGGTAAGAAGTGCACGTATGGCCATAAATGCAAGTACTACCACCCAGAAAGAGCCAACCAACCACAGCGGGCTGTTGCAGACGAGCTCAGAGCCTTTGCCAAACTCTCCGCTGTAAAGACAATGAGCGAGGGGGCACTTGCCAAATGTGGGACCTCTGGTTCTGCTAACAAGGGAGACAGTAGCTTCGAGGCAAAGCGAGTGGCACCCAAGCGCCAGTCTGACCCTAGTATCCGGTCGGTTGCGTGCGAGCAAGAAGAGAGACTCTGTCCAGCGCGGAAGGCTGAGGCCAGTTCGGTACCATCGTTAGTTTCGGCGCTTAGCGTTCCAACTATGCCGCTGACGAAAAGTCACGCAGCAGGCGCTCTGAACACGCGCTCGGCGAGCAGCCCTGTTCCAGGGTCTCTGCACTTTACCCACAGCTCGCTTGAGCATGCGGGCAGCATCCAATACCCCCCCATCCTAGTCACCAATAGTCAGGGCGCCTCCGTGGCTTACGGTGAGCCATTCCCCAAGTACGACTCTGTGGTAAGCGACCACGGCTACTATTCCATGCTCAGTGACTTCTCCACCATCAGCCTCCAAGACAGTTTCTGCAGTCTTGAACAGCCAGAGCCTGTAGGGGTGGGTGGAGGATATCCTGGCAGAGCCAGCATGTGCCCAGAACCCGGCCGAAGTCATTCGTCGGACTCCTTCTCATCCTACAGTGGAGAGATGTACCTCAACTCATTGGAGGGCAGCCTGGATGACAGCATGAAAGGGCCACCGTCGCAGATCCAGACTCAACCTTCGGCGCAAACACGCCTTCAAGCCTTTGCTCACGGTTTCCACCATGAGGCCTTGACACGTGTGCAGAGCTACGGAATGGATGAACCCAAACCGGGACCTCGAAAGCAGTCCTCTGCCCACCTTGTACCACTCTCCCAACACCCGGTCATCTGCGCCCGATCCAGCTGCCCAGGAGACTACCCTCCTGTGCCCCAGAACATGTTGCCTTCTGCCAGCCCTTCCCAGCAGGGTCGGTCCTTAGGCATGACTCGAATGGACAGCATCTCTGACTCGCGGCTCTACGAGAGCAATCCGCTGCGCCAGCGGAGACCTCCTCTTTGCCGAGAGCAGCATGCCAGCTGGGACCCTTTGCCGTGTGGTAACGAGCCCTACAGTTACGGAAGCTACGGATTAACGGGAGGCCTCATGCCTTGCTGTGAAAGGGTGATGGTCCGCAGCATGCCCGAGAAGATGGAGCAGATCTGGAGGTCCCCGTGGGATAGCGTGCCGCCTCCACCGCTCAGCGCTCGTGGGCCAGCGGAGGAACCCAAAGAGCGGCACCCTATTCCAGAACACCAGTATCAAACCTACCGAAACCTCTGTAACATCTTCCCGGCGTATGTGGTCCATTTGGTCATGGAGGAGAACCCTCACATGACCGATCCCCAGCAGCTGGCTGCCGTCATCGTCACTAAACTGCGCACTTGCCACTAAGCACATCACGAAGTGCTGCTAACAACACCTAGTGAATGAGAAATCGGACACCTTGAGAATTTCGTAATTTTGTTTCGCTCTGAAGAAACAGCCATCCCTCGTGTGTAATTATGATTGGATCCATTAGGAGGTTGGCTAGCATGATAGCATTGATGCTGCATTGGTTGTTATGTCATCTGTTAAGCCATATGGGAGCCTGGATCTTGTACTTGAGAAGTTTAGCGTAGAAACCTGAGATCCCTCGTAAAAAAGTCCACCGTTCAGCTCCTGAGATGGGCCAAAAGTTTGTTCATAAAAGTGTTTCCACACTGAGAGAGCAACTGCCTGCCAGTTTGATGGCATATCTTGAGAATGTCTTCTTTCGTTGGTGATGATAACATTTATCCTTTGAAAAAGAGTTACATGAGAGAAATCTCTTTGGTAAAACTGATCAGAAATGGTCCTGCACAATATGAATAGTATTGTGTATGTATATGTGTATTCACTTGCATTTGCGTGTAAATATGACATGACACCGTGGTGTGATTTTTTTTTTTTTTGGTGTGCGTGATGACTTGATGTGTGATTTCAGAAAGAAGAATGAACGCTTGCTTGCGTACCTCAAAGCATGACCTTTGAACTTTTATGGCCTTACATTGGAGTGACCTCACCACACGTTAATGTGAATAGTGCTTAATAGCTGTGGAGGTCGCTGTTTTGCATTTGTTTTATAAAAGTGAGCACTGGGACAGAAAGGTTTAGATTCTGCTGTGCTGCGGTTCAGACTTTTTAACTGGCTGGGCTGTAACTGCAAACCTGCCCCTGCGATGTCTGTTCGCGCACACACACGGATGCGTATTTACGAAGCCATTTTCAAAGATTGAGCCAAAAAGATAATCAGTGTACGTTTTTTTTTATCTGAGAGCACTAGGTATGTCGAGTTGGAGAAGTTATTCTTATGTATTTCCTAAATGTTGTTGTTGTTGTATTGTAGATTTCAAGAGAGATGTTTGAGTAAGCATGGGCTTCAGTAAATCTCTCCCAGACAGCATGTTAGCACTATGCTTGACGGAGAGCTCCGCTCACGTTTGGCTCCTTAGTCAATAACTACGTTCAAGTATTCACAAACTGGGGAGGAGAATGTGTCTCTTCGGCAAAATGCTCCTGTGCAGCATCTGTTTCCTGATTGATGCCAAGAGACCACCCCGTTTAATCTGCTCCGCCCTGTAAATTAACATATCTTCAGGAGAGCGTGAATGTTATTGGTCCAGAGATGCTCTGGGTGTTTTCAAAAATACTTAAATTTCTCCTTAATTTTTTTTTCATGAGCACAGGTGTGGCCCCGTGGGGCCCCGTTACTGCTCGTGGGAAGGTGTGACACACTGCCTACCGGTCTCTTCCTGTGCGACACACACACGGAACACCAGGCTGTTGTTGGGTTGTTTCTGACATTTGGCTGACAGTTCGCTTGCTGCCTCTCTACCGCCCCCGACCCTGCTTCGACGTGGACACAAAACCCAACCTCTCAGCTCTCTAATACGAACACAGACGGTTCTCCTTCCCCTTAGTTTTGTTTTTCAACAGGGTTCTATCAGGAGGCTATTAATGATTTTTTTCCTTTTTACAATCGGGTTAGAGTTTTTTTTTTAATTTTTAAAAAATAATTATTTACACATTTTAGGCCAGAGACATGTTTATGCAAGTACTAGTGCTTGATCGGTGAAATCATGACAACTTCTGGCTTACGTAAACCTTTTTGTATTTTTTTTTGGCTAATAGCACCACAGGAATGTTCACATTCAACTGTGACATTAAAGGGAGCAGATGATAAAATATTACATTTCACGCTTTTACGAGCTTTCAGAAAATCTGGAACTGTCAAGAGTCTACTATAAAAGTAATTTTAATGTTTTGTTTTTTTTCCCTTTTTTATTTTATGCTCTAATAATTGTGCGTTTAGTATTGCCTGCTCTAGTACCGGTTGTGGCAGAAGTGCAATTCTGTTATGTTATGAATTGTGACCACTGATCTATAATAGTATATATAGATCAGTGATTGTGACACATTTTGGAATGCAATGATGTGAAATCCAGCTAGAAGTGTCAAGGTGTGGTCACATTTAATGTTGTTTGGCAAATTTTTTGTGGGCAAAATGCAGTCATTTCAATAGGAATCCACAGGATTGGGAATTTATGCAAGGCAATACATTTCCCCATACAAATTTCGCAATGAGTTCAAGAAGTTGGTCACACACATTGACAGTAGACTTTTTTGCCCACAAACTTTCACTAATGTGACCGCACTTTTAACTTCACTGATGTACTTACGCAGTGTATGTTTCAGGCCTAAATGTGTATTTTTGTTTGTGATGGAAGTGTTTTTACGGCTGGGTTTCTCCTTTTCCCCTTCTCCTTTGAACCTAGGAGCAAACAATCCCGAAGGATGTGTTTCTAGAGCAATCTAGAAACTAATTTCTTGTAAATTACGACATTGCTGTCCGCTGCTTATGCTCCGAGGTTCAGACCCCTGCGCAGTTGAGCAGCAAGCTACCACACAACAAATGTCCAGAAACGACCTTTTGCTTGTTGATACAAATTGTATCTATTTCTTGATTGTAAAAAAAAGAAAAAGATATATATATTTCTGAGCTGTACAGTATCACTTATATTGTATATCTACGATATATATATTTAAAAAAAAAGCTTAGTTTTTTTTGGGTTTTAAAAAAAAAAAAAAAAAAAATGCCACATAATGTCAGTGATACCGTGTGTCACTCGAGTAGCCCATAGAGATGGCTTATTTCCTGCCGGGCAGACCACTACAGACAGGGATCTCTCTCTCTCTCATTTCTTTCTCCGTCCTCTCATACCTCCTTCACTTCTCCATGCCTTGAAATGAGTTGTTTAATGATTATTTTAGAAAGTGAACGTTTACCTCCGCGGAGCTGAACTTCATTACTGTTTGACTGCAGGATTCGTAGATCGTGGCTTTATATATCATCAGTTAAAGATGTAGATTCAGGAGAGACACGTTCTGACACAATCTGTGTGCTCCTAATATATTTTTCCTCTAAATATTTAAAATTAATGTCAAACCTCTTGTATTTGCACAGTATTAGTGCATTTCACGTACATGAAGACACTCTACCAGCTTATCCGAGCAGGATCTCTCTCATACACGCACTTATAGACTCGACTCACATGCTATCATTAGTACTGATAAGACTAATGTAAAATGTTGACTATTGTGTGCGCTAGTGTGAATTTATGGTAAATTCACCGCTGTTTCACCTGTATCATAGTTTACCTTCTACAGTAAAGACAAGGAGGCACGTTCCAGGTTGAAAATGAGACTTTAATTGAATGGAATTTGCACAATGTTTTTTGTCTTTTTTTAGCAAATAGGTGAGTTAAAGCAGCTGAAGTTGACGCCACAGGCACACACTTTCTCTCATGAGTGAATTGTGAGCTTTATCTGAGTGTCGTACTGAAAGATATCCACACAAACACATGATTACGCTCCTCGTAACCTGCCTTACAGTTTAACTAACGTTAACGTTACTTTGGTTTGTGAGAGTCGAGCACATTCTGACTGTCGCGCTTCTTGCTTGGGTTTTTTTCTTTTTCTTTTCCACAAGTGGAAGCAGTGTTGCCAACTTAGCAATTTTGTTGCTAAATTTAGCAACTTTTCAGACTACCCTAGCAACTTTTTCTTCCAAAAGCACCTAGCAACAAATTTAGCTATTTTATTTGGCTACTTTTAGCAACTTTTGATAAGTGACTCAAACAATAAAAAGGCACACATTTTCCATCTAAATTTCACAAAAAGAGGAAACCAAAGATGCCTAGAAGTACATACATCACACAAATTAAGTTACTGCTATTTGCAGTTGTTCAATTTGATAATAACAATAATAATTGTTCATTTATGATACACCTTGTTAGTAGCTTGTACATGTGATTGTTGAAAAGTTAGTACACTGTAAGAAAAATATCTAGAAAAATGGCAAAGGTACTAATAATTTTCCAGGATATTATCCGTTATCCATTATCCGTTGTAACCCGAAAACACAAAATACAATGCGTAATTTAAAATGCAGGTAAAAACCTGTGATTTATTTTCTTCGAGTGTAGCATACTGACTACTAATACACGGCTTAAAACTATAATTGTTCAGAATGTGTAGTTTTACTAGTTTACTAGCTATTAAAAAAAACTTGTATTCGTTCAAAAATTAAATCGTTCAATGTTGTATATAAAAATAGTTATTTATATTTTAACATTATATGACGCATTTATATTATTTTACGAACAAATCTAAATTAACATATAAAATATATTTTTGCTGAGATTTGATGTAGCGACACAATTTTGCGTCGTGATTACGTAATGACGTCATTTAGCAACTTTTAGCAACAAATCGACCTGCCTTTAGCAACTTCTTTTGAAAATTAGTTGGCAACACTGAGTGGAAGTGCTAATGAGAAGATGAAGTTTTTCGGGTTCAGCTCTTTATCTCTATTGGTGTCTGAAGGGACAACCTGATTTAACTGCACGAACTGCCTGTTTTTCTGATTATGTTTGACTAGAATGTCCAAGAAGAATCTACAGGACAACTGGACATGCCTAAAGGAGGGGAAAAAAGTCAAGAAAAACACGCAAAACAGGCTTTTCAGACTGTCAAAAGAGATGGTTTCTCCCATGGCCGGTTGCAGAGCTGATGTAATCTGTACATTTACATGTATGTTTTCAATATTGAATACACCAGCTATAACTCGCTCACACAAACACTCTCACCAACAGATTGATTCTCAGGAACTAACAGATGTATTCTTATTTCAGCTCCTTTATGAACGACATTATCTTTGATGTTTGCTCTTATAAAACCGCGGCGATTTGTGAAGTAGTGTGGATGACCTTAAATTCGAGTTTTGCCATTCATTTAACATTCCCCCCTTGTATTGTGTTTTTTTTTTTCTCGCGCCTTTGCAGTTTGACTGAGTGGTCTTTACACTTTTATTCCCCCCCCCCCCCCACCCCCCCCCCCCCCTCCGTGCTGGAAGATGACAACAACGTACAATAGTATGTTTTACTCTCTACTGAATGAAACATGTTGCTTTTAAACTTGTTTTCAATATGACAAAAACACGAACCAAAAAAGAGAAAGAAGAAAGTGAAAGGGTGGAAAAACTTTATAACGCTTTGGGTCTGTGGACTCAAACAAAATGTAAGTCTCAATGACAAAAGGTGTTTGTTCCTCTCAATAAAGCTAGACTCTTATTTGGTTAACTGTTATCTTGTCTGTGTTCCTATTGGGTGCTTGTTTGTCTGTAGATAGTAAAATGGAATGAAGTAATATAGTAAGATATTGCAAAACACCAAAGTAAGATGCTGTTATTCAATTCGAACAGAGGCCCCAAGTCACTTAAAATTTCAGATTTGAATTGCATTAGACACAAAACCTGATTTTCGAATTATTTTTTATCAATTTGTCTCATCCGATTTTAATGGATTTATGAAGTTCACACAGATGAAAATAAACATGCTGCACAAAGTTTAACAACCATAAACACTTCATTATTTTATTAAGTGTTCTTGTACTATATTTACATAATTTAAAAGCCCCTTGTTTTGACATGTAATTACATACACAACTGTTCAAATGTTTAGGGGCATTTTTAAGCTTTTGAAATAAGTATCTTATGCTCACCAAGGCTACATTCATTTGATCAAAAGCATTTCTAAAAATATCACAATTTAAAACATGCTCTTCTATTTTAGCACATTTTAAAATGTAAATTATCTTGAGTACTGCCATGCTGAATTTTAACAAAATATTATATATAGTACAGGTGCATCTCAAATTAGAATGTTGTGGAAAAGTTCATTTATTTCAGTAATTCAACTCAAATTGTGAAACTCGTGTATTAAATAAATGCTATGCACACAGACTGAAGTAGTTTAAGTTTTTGGTTCTTTTAATTGTGATGATTTTGCCTCACATTTAACAAAAACCCACCAATTCACAATCTCAACAAATTAGAATATGGTGACATGCCAATCAGCTAATCAACTCAAACACCTGCAAAGGTTTCCTGAGCCTTCAAAATGGTCTCTCAGTTTGGTTCACTTAGGCTACACAATCATGGGGAAGACTTCTGATCTTACAGTTGTCCAGAAGACAACCATTGACACCGTTTACAAGGAGGGTAAGCCACAAACATTCCTTGCCAAAGAAGCTGGCTGTTCACAGAGTGCTGTATCAAGCCTGTTAACCTAAGTTTAAGTGGAAGAAACAGTGTGGAAGAAAAAAATGCACAACCAACCGAGAGAACCGCAGCCTTATGAGGATTGTTAAGTAAAATCGATTCAAGAATTTGAGTGAATTTTACAAGGAATGGACTGAGGCTGGGTTCAAGTCATCAAGAGCCACCAAACACAGACGTGTCAAGGAATTTGGCTACAGTTTTCGTATTCCTCTTATTTAGCCACTCCTGAACCACAGACAACATCAAAGGCGTCTTACCTGGGCTAGGAGAAGAAGAACTGGACTGTTGCCCAGTTGTCCAAAGTCCTCTTTTCATATGAGAGCAAGTTTTGTATTTCATTTTGGAAACCAAGGTCCTAGAGTCTGAAGGAAGGATGGAGAAGGCTCATAGCCCAAGTTGCTTGAAGTCTAGTGTTACGTTTCCACAGTCTGTGATGATTTTGGGGTGCAATGTCATCTGCTGGTGTTGGTATATTGTGTTTTTTGAAAACCAACGTCACTGCAGCGTTTACCAAGAAATTTTGGAGCACTTCATGCTTCCTCCTTCTGACCAGCTTTTAGAAGATGCTGATTTCATTTTCAGCAGGATTTGGCACCTGCCCACCCCTGCCAAATCACCAAAAGTTGGTTAAATGACCATGTGTTGGTGTGCTTGACTGGCCAGCAAACTCCCAGACCTGAACCCCATAGAGCATCTATGGGGTATTGTCAAGAGGAAATGAGAAACAAGAGACCAAAAAATACAGATACGCTGAAGGCCACTGTCAAAGGGCAAACCTGGGTTTCCATACCACCTCAGCAGTGCCACAAGCTGATCACCTCAATGCCACGCCAAATTGAGTCAGTAATTAAAGCAAAAGGAGCCCCTTCGAAGTATTGAGTACATTTACAGTAAATTAACATACTTTCTAGAAGGCCAACAATTCAATAAAAATGTTTTTTATTGGTCTTATGAAGTATTCTAATTTGTTGAATAGGTGGGTTTTTGTTAAATGTGAGCCAAAATCATCACAATTAAAAGACCCAAAGACTTAAACTCTTCAGTCTGCCGTGCTTGCATTTATTTTAATACACGGTGTGTTTTTCACATTTGAGTTGAATTACTGAAATAAATGAACTTTTCCACGACATTCTAATTTATTGAGATGCACCTGTATACACAAATTACAGTAAACAGGCCCCGAGAAACAGAAAAAAAAAAGTAAAAGATGAGTGCACAATACAAAATGAAGTTTATTTGGCAACTTGGTGTTCAAAAATAATGTCATGTAATTTACAACATTTCTCAAACAGCACCAACTTCTTCATTAGAACCTCATGAGACATTGCTCATGGGAGTTTCACTTCCAGATGGTTTGAACAGACACCAAGAGCTGTAAGGCTGAGCTGATCAAACTGCAGCCTGGACTGTAATAACATTAGAGCGAGACAGACAACCACTATTCCTTCTAACGAAGATATTATAAAAGAAACACAGCTTAGTATTTCCAATTTCCGTGCATGAGAGGTTGGAAGTGAGTGTGTGTCTAGAAGAGCCTCAGTCCAGCTTAGCCCTCAAGTGTTTGTCTTTAACATCATAGGGTTCATAGTTCAGTATCTTCAGGCCGCCGAGTATCTGAGTGTGTGTTAGAACAGCTGGAGTCCAGCTTTGAGTTTGCTCAAATCACTGTGAGTCCAAAGTGGCCCATCTGCTCCACCGGCTCTGCTCTGAAGGGGACCACTGTGGATAAAGATGCATTTGAATGAAAATCGTATTACAACATGTTCCTAACTGTGAAAGTTTCTAACTCCTCTCACCTCCTGTTGCCATGGTGCTGGGGGAGCTGATCTAGCTCCACCTGCTGGTCAAATACAGTAAATGTAGAATAGCACTCCACCATCAAACAGGAGGGGTCCTCTGGCTGTCCTGGAACCTTTCCTAGCGGGTACTGTTTCCAGGGGACTTTATCTGATTGGACACAAGAACACCAGATTTAAGAGAAAAATTCATTCAAAACCGTTTTAGGATTTACTACTAATTGACCAATTACAGCTACTTGGTGATTGGCCAGATGTTAGATGGGTGGGGTTTTGAGTTGTCACTCTTCCGCATCACATTAAACACCAGCTGACATTACTTGTGCAAACTGGCCCTAGTATTTGTGGTCATGGAATCCGACCGCCCACATGTGCAATGACTGGAAGTGTGCAGATGGTCTAAATTTATGAAATAATTCATTATTCAAGTAACAGGTGTTGAAGCATTTCATTTAGTTGTAATAAACTGCAGACATGCTGCAGCGCAAACATCACGTTTCATAAACAGAAGGCAATCCATAAACTAACTGCAGTGTTATTTATATACTATATTCGTTTTTTAGAAATATTTTGATGGCTTTTAATTTTTTAGCTTTCGACTTGAATTGTTTTTGTACTTTTTTATTACTTTAAAATAATTGCATTAGGTTTCAGTTTCATTAAATTAATAAATAGCATTTTTTTTTATATAAAATACAAAAAGCAGCAGGTGAGGGTGTGAGTGTTACCTGTGCACACGCTCCATGCTGATCCTCGTAATGCAAAGTTTCTCTCCTGTACAGTTTCTGCGCTTAGCTTTTCCTGGAGGTCCTCTGTGGGAGGAGCCTGCACGGATCTGGGGGCGTGGTTAGATGAGTGGGTGTTACTCTTGAGTCTGTCCTGAAGGTTCTGCAGGGTGTACACAGGCTGAGCGGGGTCTGAGGGTCCGGGGGAGGTGTTTTCACGGTAACCCTGTGTGTAAATGCTGCAGAGCCGGAGCAGGTTCTGCTGGGCGTCATGTGCGAGGGGCTTATCCATGTCACTCAAAATCCTTAAAAGGCAAGTTAAATTAGATTAGTTACTTTGACCCATATGTTTTGTGTAAATATGTGTGCACGTTTACTCACTGTCGCAGAAGGAAAGGTGTAGCTGGGCATGGTGCGTTCACACATGTAGAAATCAGATTCTGCCATGGAAACTGTAATCTGTTCATGAAGATCCTTTCCTTGGATATTTTTAGTCGCTTGTGAGCCTTTAATTCACCTGCCACACAAATAGAGTTTGTTAAAAGAAGTAGTTTAGAAGGACTTTAACACAATGCTCAAGAAAACATTTTTAAAAACCATGGGTCTCATTTACGAAATCTACATACAAATGTTTTCACAAACAAATGATCACCAAGACCACAAAACCACTAAAATATTTTTTAATTTACAAAAAAAAAGAAAAAGCTTAAAAAAAAAACCTAGGAACAACTGAAACAACGTACACGTAAAAAATATATATATTTCTCATACTCTGGGCAGCCTTATTAACCTGATGAAATTGTATACATCAATATAAAAGAATATTTCATCACACAAAATCTGCTTTATAGCTCAAGTGTCTGAATAACAATGCAGATACACGTACATACAACTGGCTTGTGCGTATAAATATGAAATACTTCATGCATTTATTAGTGAATGAGACCCAAATCATTAAGATTTTCAAATAATAAAACAATAGATAACTTAAAAATAAGGCAAAAGATTTTTTGGACACTTTCTGGCTTACTTTGGATTATTTCAAGAGATCAGATTTTCACAACAAGAAAAGTTTTCACATATCTTTGTTAAATGATGATACATGTTTAAATCAATATATAAAATGTTTGATAAGTTGGTTTAACCGAGCACTTTATAAAAGCAAAAATCATGTCCATAGCTAAAATTCGATGCTTTTTATTTTTTTTTTTTTTTTAAGTAAATGTACCGGTAATAAAATTAATCGATATGAAATAATAAAAAAAAAATTGTCTAGTTACCCACATTCTTCAAATTATCTTCTTTTGTGTTTAGCATAAGAAAGAAATTCATACAGGTTTGGAGCAACTTGAGGGTGAGTAAATGATCAAATGTTCACTTTTGGGTGAACTATCCTTTCAAGTGTCCAAATACTTTTTAAAGACCACTGTATATTACCACAGAGACCCAGAGGATGTCTCAGATTCGTACTTTTGCTGTTGCAGAGTAAAATTTCGGAGATCCAGGAGGCGATGTAGTAAGTTCTGTGACTGGACGGCTCATTCGAGAGCTCAGCGAACAGTTTATCAAGGATCAGATTTATAAAGATGGATGAATTCAAGACCTTCAAACATGGCAACCAGAAGTGCAAAAACACTTGAGGAAGACATGGGGCGAACATGTCCGCAGAGTCCTCTACAGAGAGAGAGGGAGAGAGGTCAATTTCATTTACGTGAGTTAAGTCCTTCATGCTTTACTGCTTTATAAACAAAATCTGCAGCATTTGTACCTGAGGGGTCAATATCCAAAGACTCCAGTTGTTCTGCAGTAGGAATAAGGAATCCATCCTGCATTAAAACATCAATGAGGACATCTCTGCAAGACAGACAGAACAGATGGCAATGAGACACATGCTCTTAAACACATCAGAAATAAAGACTTGCTCAGTTGCACACACCTGGCCTCTGTGGCGAAGTGTTTGATCTGCGTCAGGATCCAGCTGAGATCAGCGCTGGCATCCGGCCACACGCCACGCTGCTTTGCCAGCTCTTCGTACGTCTGCCAAACACACCAAAACAATGGGCACGACATAATTAACAACTTGAAACTACTTGGATTAATAACAGAAACTTCCTTGAAAGTTTTTAGCTTGTGTCTACTGTTTTCTGAGCATGGTGTAATCGGACATACTACTCATTTGAAATACTTTTTGCATACTATATAGTAGTGAAATAGGCATATTCAGCCACAGGTTCTTTGTGTATAATTGAGAATTCCAACACTCCTCATCTGTTGTCATTAAACTGCCGTCTCAGAAACACAAGCTCATACTGCCCTCTGCTGGTGTCAGGTTTCTTACACCTTTTCCAAAATAAAATTCAAGCACTTTCAAAGTGCATTTTCAAGCTTTTCCAGCACTTTTAAAACTGTGGTTAAATACAGGTTTACACACAAACACACTTGAGTTTTTTTTTTTTTACTTTAAATCAGATGTTATTGTGCTATTAAAAACCACCTGTCTGGATTGCATTGCCTAATATAAATAGCCAACATACAATTACAAAATTTTCAAAAATAAAGATTTTACAGGGTATCTGCAGGATTTTTAAAGCTTTTGAAGCTTGGGGAGTCGTTTTACGATCCTGCCAAATAAAGACACGTATGAGCGGGGTAGGTCAATGTCTATGGTAACATATTAATTATTGTACCATGATTTGCAGTTCAAAAACAGGTTTTTCACAAATACAAAAAGTTTTATAGTGACAACTCACATTGTCAGCCTTTAAGAAAAACTATTTTTTAGAAAGGGGATTAGTCAAAAGAAATTATTATCTTAATTTAAAACACACACACACACACACACACAACACTAGTGGTCGACCGATATTGTTTTTTTTTGACGGCCGATGCCGATATCTTGGAAAGCAGGGTGGCCGATATTAAGCCGATATAATTGTATTTATTTTAATTAATATTTAAGAAGTTTGAAATCATTTGAAAATGGATTAAAAAGTTAATTTGTTAAATAAACATACTTATACTTTAGGTGACAAAGTATTTTCCACAAATAAATAAATATTTAATAAAAATCTAATTAAAAAGGCACTCAGTATTCTGGGAAGTTTGTGTGCATTTATCATATTTTTTTCAAATAAAGCCAAGGTAACACTCATTTTACATACATCACACAGTGAAAATGACATGAATATGATAGTGGGTAAATGCATAAAGCGCAGCATCATTTGAAATCACGATTTTAATGTTTAAAGCATACAATTTTGCACGGACCGAAAGTCACGCAGAGATAACACGCGATCATGCAGGTCACATGCGCACTTCACAAGATCTCACCACTGGATTCGACTAAGTTTGCAAGGTTTGTGAAATTAAATGTTCATTAGTCATTCAAAGATTTGTTTAAATGATGTAAATGCGTATTTGCTGAATGCTGACAGCAAACGAGAAATTAGTATTATAATGTTTGCCTTTCTATTGCTAATAATTTAAAAGCAATCGTTATAATAAGTTTTGTATACATTTTAATTATTTTGTTTAACAGTTCTATCTGATTCTTATACAGACTCTATCCGTATTAACCGACTGTCCACGACGAACGGGCGCACAGAGGGAGAATGTGACACTGTGTCCTCGTTTCTGCCGCTCTCAGCGACGTCAAATAAAAGTCCCGCATCGAACCATGGTCCCAAACAGAAAAACATTAATTACCGCCGATGCCGAGTTGAAAGAAATGCAAATATCGGCCGTATATCTCCTTGCATATATCGGTCAACCCCTAACACCCACCTGGCTTTGTTAATCTTTTGTATTTTAAGGCAGCACCTTTTATTTGCTCTGAACAAAACAGCAAATTGGCCATAGGTGCCCTTGTGGAAAGTTTCCCCCGTAAACGCGGTAAATAAGCATAACTCAGTATCGACATTATAAGTCGCAAATGAAATGAAATGCCATCAAAACCTTTCGAGGCACGGTCCCTTCAGAGATACTTCATATCAAAACAACACTCTGTGTGTTTAAACTTTTTGTTTTGTTTGTTTATTCACATGAATCATCCTTATGAGTTAATCGTACATTTAACCATCATCAATGATTCTTGTCTTTCAGTCCTCAATTTTTAGACCTCTTGAAATTATCAAAAAAGTATTTTCCCTTGGAGCCTACCGGTTAAAGGGTTAGTTCACCCAAAAAGCAAAATTCTGTCATTAATTACTCACCCTCGTGTTGTTTCAAACCTGTAAGACCTTCGTTCATCTTCGAACACAATTTAAGATATTTTTGATGAAATTGAGGGCTCTCTGACCTTCCCATAGACAGCAAGGTAACTACCACGTTCAAGGTCCAGAAAAGTACCAAGATGTTCGACAAAGTAGTCCGTGTGACATCAGTGGTTCAACTGTAAAGTTACGAAGCTAAGAAACCAAAAATAACGACTTCATTCCACATTTTCGTCTCTACTGCGTCACTTTGGACGCGCGTTCATGACGCGAGCGTGTGGCGGCGCTGACCCAGATCCAGCGTAATGACATCACCCAACCCAACGCCCAGATCTGGGTCAGCGCCGCCAGACGCTCGCTTCATGGTACTGTCGTGAACGCGCGTCCAAAGTGCCACAGTAGTGGAATAAAGTCGATTTCTAGAGTTTTGGGTGAACTAACCCTTTAAGGCATTCAAGTCTTTTTATGTCCTTAAATTTGATGCAAGTTTATGTGACAATGACGATTAAAATCGGTTACGTTTTTGTGTGGGGGAAACGACACGTCATATTCATGACATTCTTCACAAATTATTACAAAATTTAGTATGAAAAACAAAATGGTTATTCAATTAGGGATTAAAACATACAGAAAACGAGCAACAAACCTTCCCCATCTCTGAAACGGATGATTTCAGTCTAGCACAAGCTCACTGAATCTCGCTGTCTAAACCGTAAAATGAATTTCTTGTTTACATCGTATCTGTAGCTACTGTTGTTTATGATGACACTATTCGAGAGACTGCAGAATGCATTCAGTAAGCGCATGAACTGAACATAACTGTAGCATTTCGCAGATCACGTTCGTGATTTGTTGTAACACTGGGGGGGAAACGCGCAAAGTTAAATCTTTGATGCATTGTGAGCAGATCTAAACATATGCCGCAATAAACACCTTTTTTTTGGTGTTTGAAAACACATTCTTTTTCAAATTTCACTTTAATCGTGACAGTCTTAAAAGATTTAGTTTAACTGAGCAGGGGCATTTTTTAGTTGACCTTTTATATGGCTCGAAAGCGCAGACTCTTCCATGAAAAAAAATAAATAAATAAGGATTTAAGAATTTAGTTCTCATTTTAACCATACTTGTTTTTTTCAAGCCAACACTGACTGAAGCGGCAACCTTCCGGCATGTTTTTATCTCCCGCTCCGCTCCATCAGAGTGTACGCGCGTCAATAAAACTGACAGATCACACTATAGCCACACACGTGAGTCGAGCGGAGCTTTCCTATATATATTTTATTATATAATAGTATATACCACAAAAGAACTGTTCATCAGAAAGTGAATTATTATGAAAGCAATGCAATTGCAGTTTCAAGCACTTTATCCAAAATCCAAGCACTTTTCAAACCTTGAAAACACAACATTAAAATTCGAGCATTTTCAAGGAATTCAAGCACCCTTACAAACCATGTGGTGTGAGCTGGGATACTATACACAATGTGAAATTGGTCCCAGACTTACCTGAAACTGTTCTCGTTCATAAGAGATGAGCAGTTCTCTGACTTTTTCTGAAAAATAGAGAACAAACAGAGAAGTAATAGTTAATATTTTAAAACTATCCACCTTATTTTTCCAGTAAGTGCTTGATATTGCACACTGGTGTGTCCACATTATTTGATCGTATATGAACACATTGGTTTGTAGTGCTAACAGTTTTACTGCACTTTGTTATTCTTCTTGCTATTTCCCTACAGCGGCTAAAGAACCGGAAGTCTCGCACATTCACAGAAAACAGCTTACTTCTGCGTTGAAAAATAAGGTGGATACTACAGTTTTAAGGTTTGGGGTTGGTAAGATTTTTCTTTTTATGTTTTGAAAGAGTCCTTTGCTATCAGATGGCATTAATTTGATCAAAAATACAGAGAAATATTTTTAGAATTTAAAATAACTTTTCTATTTTAACATATTTAAAATGTAATTTAATCTTGTGATAGCAAAGCTGAATTTTCAGCATCATTACTCCAGTCCTCAGTGTCCCATGATCCTTCAGAAATCATTACAATATGCTGATTTGGTGTTGTTTATTTATTTTTTTGGGAAACCATAATCCCTTTTTTCAGGATTCTTTGATTAATAGAAGGTTCAAAAGAACATCATTTATTTGAAATATGCATATTTTATTACATTATAAATGCCTTTACTGTCACTTTTGAATTTAATGTGTCCTTGATTAATACAAGGATTTTACACCTTTCATTCTGAACAGAGCTAATGCTTTGCATTTAAGTGACATGAAATAACCTCAATACACTCCAAAGGAATTTAGTATTATGCAATTTATCCTATATTTGTAATATAATTGTCATGCTTTTATTTATTTATTCTGAGCTGTAAGTACAGCATGTAAAAGTCTGATCAGTTTCTGTCATTTTCCTTCCCTGAAGTGCCACATCTCTCTCCTTTACTGACACAAACTGATGGGAGTTTTATGTATGAAAGGCTACTCACTGTGTGCCTCGATCTCCTTCTGTCTGCGGAGTAGCTCTTCCTCATGTCTTTTAGCAAACTCCTCTTCGTCCTCCTCTTCAGATGATGAAGAGTTCCAGTCCTCTGTCAGCTGACTGCCCATCTGGCGAGACCAGTACTCTTGATGCAACCAGTCCAGCACAAATCCACAACCTAAAGAACACAAACAAACAAACACAGACACAATGCACAGATTTAAACACTACAACAGCAGCAAACAGAGAAGTCGGTTTACACGCGTGACTGTAAGGGAAGAGCCGTCTCTCACCTTTTCTGCACCACTTTAGTGACGGGAGTCTGCGATGTGTCAGATCATGCCTGAGGTTTACCACCCACTCTGGAATATTTATCTGTCAGAGAGACTAACTGTAGTCAGACTGCAGTTATAGCAGATGCTGAAAGACATTCAACTGAGTTGATGTGTGACTTACATTCCCAGCTAACCTTCGTAAGGGTCTGGCAACTCTTTTCTGTTGCCGTTCTGTGATGAGATTAACAAACCTGAAACACAGTCATACTTGTTACTCCAGTAAAGTCAAATTCGATCTGATTTGTATGGGTCAAGTGCACTTGATGGATGATAAACATACCGAACCAGCGCCATGCCATACAGCAGCACTAGATCATTGGCCTCCAGCTGACCTGTGCTGTCCAGCACCTGACAACGGACCAGGTCCGCTGTGCTGTCCACAGCCACTGGAGTGCTTTGTCCAAACCTGTGGCGACAGACAGCATATCAGAGACAATGTTCCAGACCTGTCCTAATAAACTAGTTCAGACATTTTCAAAATGGGGTGCAGGATCTCCAGTGGGCCACAAGACAGAGCTAGGGACTTTGGAGAAAAACAGTGCAAAATAGAATAAAAAATAAATAAATGTAAACAACTAAATAAATAAATAATTTGAATAAACTAAATACAAATGTATTAAAATAAATTAATACATTTGCAATCAATAATTCAAATAAATTAATAGGATGTGATAGGAAAAATAATTAATGTAACATTAGAAACTAAATCTTTTCTTAGTAATACTTTATGCATATTTAAAATACTAATTGCTCAAAGTATATATCAAGGCTTTATACACAATAATAAATAATAAGTTGCCTTGTGCATTTTTAGGAGGGGGTCCCTTGCACCAGTGTAATCTACTGTTAGGACCCACCAAATTGCTTGTATTTTGACATTATTTCTAGAATAGTTTAAGCATATTTATTTCCTGTGCTGGGCAGATTACTTGGAAATTGTAGTTCTTTACCGATTCCAAGTTACATGATAAAAAATGTTTAAATTAGTAACATAGTTTATTACATTACACATTTCAGGTAATATATATATTTAGATCACCTAAAATGTGTGAAACATGTCATTGGTTTTTCCAAACAGGGTTCATATTTTAATAATTATATAAAAAAAATTAAAAATGTATAAGACCGAAAAGAAAACAATACATGAGATGAAACATCAGTTGTCACGTGACCCACCAAACGGCGATCACAACATCTCCAACAACTGTGTATAAGACATCAGGGGCCTGTACCATGAAGCTGGATTAGCTGGCTAGCCAGGTAAGTTTCAGTTTAGTTTGCATCAATCCTGGGTTTTAGGTACCATGAAAGTGGCTTGGCTTTTAGCGGCGTTCATTGCCATAGTAACTTACACTCCACAGCTCATTATGTTCCGAGTTAGAGATCTCAAACTGAAATTGGACCAATCAAATGTGAGCAAAGTGACACATGTCTGACACAAAAAAGTCACTCCCCCAGTGTCTGTTCCTACAAATTAAAGGTCACTATAAAGTACCTTAAAAAATACAACAAAATTATCTGGCTTTAATGATAATTACAATTTTTATATGACTTGTTTATATGATATGTTACTATTAATCCATTACACACAAGCAATTTTAGTTTAACAATTATTATAAAGCATTTATTTTAAACGAATATTAATATATACAGATCACATGTAATATACAGAAGTGGTAGAATCAATAGATAACGCTTTAAAAATGTACAAATCTCTATGTATATAGCTTGACATGTTTCACTTGTGACTGCACTAATAGAACAAGATCATTTCTTTTATTTGTCCTCTTTCATGAACAAGTACTTCAGTGTAAATGCATTTACATTCCTCATATTCTTTGATCTCTTAACCTTTAAAAAAAAAAGAATCCCACTGAATCAGACTTGCTCTGTGCTGCAAGGATCGTGATTGGCTGTTGGCCACTGATGTCACACACTCATCTGCAGGCGCTCCACCAACTCAGGATCAAAGAAAGTTGATAATCAGCATCATGGTACCAGTGTTGCCAACTTAGCAATTTTTCTTGCTAATTTAGCAACTTTTTAGACTACCCTAGCAACTTTTTCTTCCAAAAGCACCTAGCAACAAATTTAGCCATTTAAAAAAATTATTTGCCAACTTTTGATAACTTTTCACAATAAAAAGGCACACATTTTCCCTCCAAATTCCACAAAAAAGGAAACAAAGATGCCTAGAGTACACCCAATCACTAGAATTAAGTTAGCTGTTTTTGGCAATTATTCAATTTAATAATAATAATTGTTCATTTATGATTCACTTTGTTAGTAGCTTGTACCTGTGATTGTTGTTCAGTTAGTACACTGTAAGAAAAATGAAAAAGATACTAGTAATTTTCCAGCGATCCATACTTCCCTGTACCCAAAACCATGCAATATTTAAAATGCAGGTAACCCAATTCGGAAGAGTATTTCATATTAACAGTAGCTTGTGCCTATTTTTACACAGCCTTTTCCTAGAGTGTAGCATACTAACTCCTACTAATCCTGCTTAAAGCTAATTGGTGTGAGAATGGTTGTGGTATTACTACTAGTTATTCCAAAAAACTTAAAATTGTAAGCGTTCAAAAATGGTGTCAGTTGCGCTAATTCAATGTTGTATTTAAAAATAGTTATTTATATTTTAGTATTATGTTATGCATTTATATCGCTACGAACAAATCTAAATTAACATATATAAAATAGATATGTTTTTGCTGAGATTGGACAATTTGGCGTCATGATTACGTAATGACGTCATCACGCAATGTCATCTTACAGCAACGTTTAGCAACAAATCAACCTTCCTTTAGCAACTTCCTGAAATATTTGGCAAACCGGATCAAAGCCTGAGTTGACAGAGAGAGTTGATGGTCAGCATCATGGTACCAATAAAGCCGGATTGGAGTGGTTTGGTTTCGTCAACTCAACACTAATCCTGTAACTCTGAATGTGTCCATCTACCATCATGGTACAGGCCCCTGATCACTGTCACAGCAGATCCACCCCTGACCACCACACCTGCCCTTCCACGCAGAGATCCTGTGCAGCGCGTGCTTCTGCAGCGCGGGCTCTTTGGAGAACAGATACTCCAGCACGTGCTCGTACTCCGCTTTGTTCATCCAGGCCACGACGTGACGCGTCTTCCCCACCGCTTTCTTCTTCATCTTCAGATCGTAGACTTTATGCTTGCGACCGATGTTGTATCTGGACCCGCCACAAGAAAATAAGTATGTGCAGCTAGAGTCGGAGAAAACAAAACATACGATTCATGTAAATCTGATTTCCGAACACATCACGGTCCTCAGCGGTGCGGCAGGTTAAACGCTCCCCTTGCACAAGTGATGAACAATGGTTCCTACAGTACACTTTCAGCAATAGAAGAGAATGCTTCAAATACAGCTTGCAATAATAACGTTAACTGCATTCAAATGATTGTTCTAGGTGTAGTCTACGGCAGTAAAGAGCAGTTTCCTCAAACTCTCGGTCAATTAAAATGATTCAACATGGTATTTGTACAAAGCTCATGAGCACGATCAGCCATTTTTCCAGATGGGTCAATTTCAGTCAAAGCAGGGACATTAAACCCGTCCCGTCTTGATATCACACAGTGAAATTAAGAGATTAATTTGAACTCTTTAGTAAACATCCCATTAACATTCAGCAATACCAAAAAGTAACATGCTTCTGCATTTGGATCTGGTACCACATGGTACTTAAATATGACAATCATTTAGTACCATTGTATATTATATCAAAGTACCATGGTATTACATATTAATCCGTGACTGTACCAACCACAGTAATTTTTGTATGATAATCCAGTAGATTGCATGATCCTCCAGTGAGCATCTATAGGAGATAATATTCACAAGTAAAAAAATTAACTTGTAGCAATTAGGCTATACATTATACATACAGTATACTGTGCTTTTGAAGAGGATCCTATTTAACAAAATGACATTACAAAATCGTCTAGTTAATCGTCTAAACATTATTAATCAAAGGAAATTTGAAAATGATAAAAGTATAGTTATAATAATTTTTAGCCTAGTCTAATTCTAAAGTTCAAATCTAATAGTAATATGTGACCCTGGACCACAAAACCAGTCTTAAGTAGCACAGGTATATTTGTAGCAATAGCCAACAATACATTGTATGGTCAAAATTATCTCTTTTTTTTAGGATATTACGTAAAGATCATGTTCCATGAAGATATTTAGTAAATTTCCTACCAGAAATATATCAAAACTCATTCTTTGATTAGTAACATGCATTGCTACGGACTTCATTTGGACAACTTTAAAGGGGATTTTCTCAATATTTTGAATTTATTGCACTCTCAAATTCCAGATTTTCAAATATCTCGGCCAAATATTGTCCTATCCTAACAAACCATCAATGGAAAGCTTATTTATTCAGCTTTCCGATGCTGTATAAATCTCAGTTTAAAAAAAAAAAAGGACCCTTATGACCCAGGGTCCACACATCACATGTTCTAAAAGATGCTGACAATGTTTATCAGTAGGCCTATTTTATAGGGCTGTATATAAGAGTGTTTGTTGTACAGGAAGGGTTTTCAGTCTTGGGTCTCTCCTATGTTCTTTCAGAGTTATTTCTTTCAAATGTAATTTTGTCAACATTGAGACAAGTTGCATAGCACGATTAAGTCTTTGTCCATATAAAGTCTCGCTGTGTTCCTCAAGTGAAACGCATTTCCTGTACCAAACTCTGCCATTCGAGTTTGGAAATTGCGGTGAAATTACGTCACCCTGTTTGGATTGTGTGGGATACCCCCCCCCCCCCCCATACCCCCCCCCCCCCCCCCCCCCCTCGAGTTCCAAAGCGCGCGCGTTGGAGCGCCGGCGTCCGCGGCACACAAAGCAGCAGCAGCAGCAGCGGCGAATAACGGGGCCTGTATGGCAAGCCGTTTTAGCATTTAAAAGTTTGTTTTGACTATCCATAAATATAATTTAAGATAGGAACAATTGTATTTTGACGAGTCATAATTATAATTCGACTAGTCACAATGACAATTAGAGATATCTGCGATTATAATTGCACTAGTAAGAAATCAAATTAGAGATATATACTCTAAATACTTTATGACTAGTCAAAACTCCATTGAAGATATCTTTAACGACGTCATAGATATCTTCAATAGGGCGTCACACATACGCAAAGGTAATTAGAGATATCTCTAATTCAGTTTCGACTAGTCACAATTATATTTTAAGATATATGAATTGTACCTGCTCCTAGTCGAATGTGCTGTTGTGTGACGTGAGACTAAATTAACTCAGCTCCTCCCAGAGACCCTCCCCGACTAATGTTTAGTGCTAACTGCTAACAACAGTGGTCTGCGTGCTTTTCTTGTCACGGAGAGAAAAGCTACTGGATGAAGTGCTTCAGGGATTTTTAAATAATATCTGGATGCAGCCTTATGTGGTAAAAGGTCTCCAGCGTGCATGTATGTATAGCGCTGTGATTTTAATTGAATCATGTTGCAAAACGGACCAAATGCAGTGTAATGTTCAATAAAGGCAGAAAACCGCTAACTGCTTGTCTGAATTTATTTATTATACGTTTAGACATAATGAAGAACAATGGAATTATACAACAAAAACATGAAAAATTTTAGAAATAAATGCATGACGGTCAAGAACAATGCTTCATAATCAGATGCAGTCGAAAAAGGTGATGGCTGATTTAAAAAAGACTACAATTGTATAAAAATTTAACTGGCATTGATGACATTTATTAGTGGGTTACATTACGTTGTGTATGGATTCAGGTTTACTTGTGTCGTTATGGCAGCTTGTTTCCGCCATGGAATAAAAAATAAAAGTAATTTGCAGCTTTTTATCTTACAATTCTGACTTTTTTTCTTCTCAGAATTGCGAGATAATCAAGCGAGTTATAAACTTTATAATTCACAAATGTTTGCATTGTGTTTAGCTGTATCTTGCAATTCTGAGAAAAAAAGTCAGAATTGTGGAATAAAAAGTCGCCATTTATTTATTAATTATTTCTTTATTTAGTGGAGGAAACGAGCTTCCATAGGAAATTGCACACAAGGTGGGAGTATTGCATTTTATTATAGCAAGAGATCCACACTGTAAAAAAACGGTAAAATTCCGGCAGCTGGGGTGCCGGAAAATTACCGTTAAATAACGGGCATACAATGTTTTGCTGTCATTTTACATGAGATTTTCTGTATTTTCTTCAGCTTTTAATGTTCAATAAGGAGCTTTACTTAAATACTGTGGAAAGTTAAGTAAAAACCATGAAATTATCATTAAGTTTGAACACTGCTTTAATTCAAATAATCAGCCGTAAGTGCAAAACAGTGTTTTAATGCAAGAATATACCATCTTAACTGCAAGAATATACCAATATAGTTTGTTCAGAACTGCAATTTACTAATATTCTTTGTTCAAAACTGCAACAATATACCAGTATAAAGATTATCGCACAACTACAACAGTATAGCAACAGTTTGTTCATAACTGAAGTATAACAATAAAACTTTGATCACAACTGCAACAATATTCCAATAATTTGTTCATAACTGCAATAGTATAAAAATATTTTTTAAAAATGATCATAACTGCCAACAATATTTCAATTTAAAAATTAGTCCAAAAGTTAAAATTCGATCACAACTGCAACAACATACCAATTCAGTTTGTTCATAACTGCAACAATATAAAAATATAAACAATTATCATAACTGCAACAATACACAATAAAAGGAATTGTTCAAAACGGCAACAATATAGCAGTTTGGTAAACAAATAACAATTAATAATTAAATTGAAAAAAAAACAACCACCTGTGAACAGATTAATTCATCCTGACAACAGATGAGGCATGAAAAAAAAAAAATAATAATTAAACCATGAAAGCAAATTATCAGCAAGTATTTTAAGTCTGTGACACTGCCAATCATTTCTGCTAGGCAATGTAGGAAGATCTGACACTCAAAGTATTTACTCCATCCATTCATAGTCCGCAATCTTGTTAATCAGTCAAAGAACCTTTGGACTGACTGCCGATTGCTTTCTCGATGTGGTCTTCTCTACTTTCGATCCCTTCTCGGGGTTTATTGTAAAAAGGCATCTGTTGAATGGGAAAAAATCCTTAGTAATAAAACATGGACTGTAACATATGCTGTGAATATATTAAAAACAAAGGCAGAATAATAAGACTTTGCACAGGGCATGCTTGTGGTGGACGTTTGCTATAAAGACATGTATGTGAGAGGATGTTGTGCGTGAGACAGACTGAGAAGATTGTTTGTGACGGTGTAAGAGAGTGTGTTGTGTGAGTGAAGATGCGTGTGTGAGAGTGTGTGTATGTGAGTGTGGGATGCGTGTGTGTGTGTGTGTGTGAGTATGAGGATGCGTGTGTGAGTATGTGAGAGTGTGTGAGTGTGAGGATGTGTGTGTGACAGTGTATGTGAGAGAGTGTGTGTGTGAGGATGCGTTTGAGAGAGTGTGTGTATGTGAGAGTGTGAGGATGTGTGTGTGTGAGGATGTGTGTATGTGAGAGTGTGCGAGTGTGAGGATGTGTGTGTGAGGATGTGTATGTAAGAGTGTGTGAGTATGAGGATGCGTGTGTGAGGATGCATGTGTGAGAGTGTGTGTATGTGAGTGTGAGGATGCGTGTGTGAGTGTGAGGATGTGTGTGTGTGGGAGTTCTTTAATTGCAAGAGTGAGTGTATGTAAGGATGCGTGTGTGAGAGTGCGTGTTGAAAAAGTGTTTGTGAGAGTGAGTATATGTGAGGATGTGTGTGAAGTGAGTGTGTTGAAAAAGTGTTTGAGAGAGTGAGTGTATGTGAGGATGTGTGAGAGTGCGTGTTTGTTAGAGTGAGTGTATGTGAGGAAGTGTGTGTGTGAGTGTGTGTTTGTGAGAGTGAGTGTATGTGAGAATGTGTGTGTGAGAGTGCGTGTTTGTGAGAGTGAGTGTATGTGAAGATGAGTGAAAAGTGAGTGTGTGTTGAGTGCGTGTTTGTGAGAATGTGTGTGAAGTGAGTGTGTGTTGAAAAGGTGTTTGAGAGAGTGAGTGTATGTGAAGATGCGTGTGAAGTGAGTGTGTTGAAAAAGTGTTTGTGAGAGTGAGTGTATGTGAGAGTGAGTGTATGTGAGGATGCGTGTGTGAGAGTGCGTGTTTGTGAGAGTGAGTGTATGTGAGGATGCGTGTGAAGTGAGTGTGTGTTGAAAAAGTGTTTGAGAGAGTGAGTGTATGTGAGGATGCGTGTGTGAGAGTGCGTGTTTGTTAGAGTGAGTGTATGTGAGAATGTGTGTGTGAGAGTGCGTGTTTGTGAGAATGTGTGTGAAGTGAGTGTATGTGATAGTGAGTGTAATGTGAGATGAGTGTAGGTGAGAGTGCGTGTATGTGAGGAAATGCGTGTGTGGAGTCGTGTTTTGGAATGTGTGTGAAGTGGAGTGTGTGTTGAAAAGTGTTTGAGAGAGTGAGGTAATGTGATGATGCTGTGAAGTATTGGTGTTTGAAAAAGTGTTTGTGAGAGTGAGGTATTGAGATGCTTGTGTAGAGTGCGTGGTTTTGAGAGTGAAGTGTATGTGAGATGCTTGTGAAGTGAGTGTGTGTTGAAAAAGTGTTTGTGAGAGTGAGTGTATGTGAGGATGTGTGTGAAGTGAGTGTGTGTTGAAAAAGTGTTTGAGAGAGTGAGTGTATGTGAGGATGCGTGTGGAGTGAGTGTGTGTTGAAAAAGTGTTTGAGAGAGTGAGTGTATGTGAGGATGTGTGTGAAGTGAGTGTGTGTTGAAAAAGTGTTTGTGAGAGTGAGTGTGTGTGAGGACATGTGTGAGTGTGTGTATGTAATGCGTGTGAGAGTGAGAGTATGAGTGTGTTTTTACCTTTGCACGAACTCTAGCGTTGCTCCTTGGTCTCCTGGGTATGAAATATTCAAGCAGTAGTATGAGGCAAACATCAACTTCAGAGCATCGCAGAAGATGGTGATGTGGCTGTTAACTATGACTTGGTCGACAGAAAACAAAGTTCTCTGCAGTCAAAGGGGAACTTTCTGTTGTTATGCATAAGAAAAAGAAGAGATTAGTAACACTGTGACAAACTTAAATTCCAGCAAATATTAACTCAGAGAGATCAAGACTTTAAAAATATTCAAACATACCACACACAATTATGCAGGGTGTACTTGGAAGTTTGGCACAGTCTACTTCAGAGGGCAAGGCTGTCTGATCCACTTCATGGAACATCTGGTCCTCTCTCTCGCTGAAGTAACCAATAGAAATAATTTATTAAAAAGTGACTTAATATGGAGATACAAGGTTTTAATGAGGAGGGATACTAGGCACGTGCCTATGTAGACACCCAGGCCTGACTGTACATACGATATTTCAGATCATCAGTGTGATTATAGCTGAAAGTAAAACGTGCAGTCCAATTGATGTTAGTTAAGCGAATTTCATTATACAGGCGTAATAACCAGTGCTTGAAGAGGGAAAAAGTGCAGACGAACATAAAGTTACTAACGTTCAAATCGCGCTGGGAGGGGTTGGGTCACTTTAAGCGCTGGTCCTAATGAATCTGTTTAAAATAGCAAATAGCATTTTGGAGCTTTTAGACGACGCCTACGATTATGTATATAAAAACTGATTAAAAATATTGCACTATGCGTCGAAGTTCGGTAAAGTTGGCAACATATTCACAGATTCAAACTTACCTGATCAATAACTCCTGAGCTAAACGTTCTTAAAACACAAATGACACATATTTCTAATAACAGTATCGTAGACAACCAGCTAACGACCTAATTTTCCGCGAAACGAGCCTGTTTTTCCCTCAGGGACAATATAGCAGTTAGACTACTTGGTAACGAAACCTAAAACTACTAAATTATGTAGTCAAATTCGGATAAAATCTAACAAAAAGAAAGAAAAACTACACAGTAACATCAAATGAAACCTAAATTTGACACTTTTTGAAGATTTTAAATGACTAACGGTAAGTTCCTGGTCAGCGCCGAAGTTTGAAACACACACTGGTTTAACGATTCAAAAAGGTAAACATTCTAAATGCTAGGACTCAAATATAGTAGAAGTAAGTTAGCATAACCAAATTAGAAAACATGTAAGTTACTTTAACTTACCGGCTTATTTTCACCTCACATCGAAGATTGAACGCAAATCTGAAGGTCGAGTGATTCCTTCGCGCGCGCAGCAGCCCCACTGCGTGCTTAGAGGAGAACGTATCCTTGCGCCAGGGCGGGAATTCCTTGAGTTCGAATATTTAATGTCTTAATTTTTGTAATTTAAATATTAGCATATTATTATATTATTATATCACTTTATGAAACGATACTGTGGGAATAAATGCGTAATAAAACACTAAACTGAGCAGAACTACTTTGATAAGCGGAAGAAGATGTGGTCAGTCAGTAGTAGTATGGAAATATGATTCTTCTTTTGCGAGTGGAATGACATGCAAGCACTGCTTTTGGCTAGGCGCAAAAAACAACCAATTTGTGAAATAGTTATTAGTAATGTTATATATATATATTTATATATATTTATATATATATATATAGATAGATAGAGAGAGAGAGAACACCGATAAATTGGTGTTATGTGGAAAAAACCTTCAAAAATTTTTTTTGGGGTGTTATGTACATTGACATTTTTTTAATGTGATTTTACACTGGATTTGTGAATTTACAGTCTATTTCTGTAATTTAATTTTTTTTAACTGTATTTAAAAAATACTTGAAAAAACTGTAAAATAAAACAGTAAAATTCCGTCAAATAACAGTTTTTTTACAGTGATGATGATGATGATTTTCTGCTTTGTTCAATGATGAGCGCCAATGTATTATTTTAACATTATATAAAATGTTGCAACAGCTGACATGAAGCCTATACAAATCCTTAGCTACTGATTTTACATGTGTTCGTTTGTAAATAAAGGCTAACACAATTTAGTCCACAGCACACACGTCTCAACATTACGATATAGAATAGGACAAAAGCCTGTCTGAGTCTCTGTGTAGTCTACCACTTTTACACATGCTCCAGCTTCTACATTTTATTCCATACTTTGAATACTTCGTATAAACAGTAACAATTACCCAAAGACGCAGTAACTTATATTATAACTCTTAGACAAAATGGCGGATGACAACAGTTTCCAAGGTAGGATTGGTTAATAAAATGTTTAAGGTGGGGCTTAACAAAGGTGCATTTGCATGCACATTTGAGATATCTATAAAGGAATTTTGACTAGTCACATAGTTAATTCCAGATATCTACATTGAAATTCTTCCTAGTCACAAAGCTAAATGCAGATATCTCCAAAGAAAGATCTTCCTAGTCAAAAATCAGATTGAGATATCCATAATTAAATTGCAGATATCTTTAAATGGGTTTTGACTAGGAAGAATTCCAATTCAAGATATCTCTTATTAAGTTTTGCCTAGTCAAAAATCCAATTCAAGATATCTACAACTGTAATTTGACTAGTAATAAATTACTTTCAGATATCTACAAATGTATTTTGGATATCTTTAAGAAATCATGAATTAAAGATATCTGCAATATAATTATGACTAGTCAAACACCAGTTAGAGATATCTTGAATTATAATTTTGACTAGTGGTAATTCAGTTAGAGATATCTCTAATTTAATTATCACTAGTAGAATTGTAATTTGAGATATCTCTAATTAGAATTATGCCTAGTACAAAATCAATTATAGATATCTTTAATTACAATTTCTACTAGTCAAAACTCTTTTGTAGATATCCGAAAATATTTTTCAATGGAAGTCAATGGAACAATACGACTAGTCGTAATAGCATTGTAGATATCTCTAATGTATATTATGGCTAGTCAAAATAACATTGTAGATATCTTCAGTGCATATAATGACTAGTCATAATCACATTGTAGATATCTTAATTCCAATTACGACGAGTCAAAATTGCAGAATAGATATCTGGAATTGGAATTTTGACTAGTCAAAACTAAATTATGACTAGTACAGCAAGGAGTATTTAATGCTAAAACGGCTTGCCATAGACGCGCTTTGCTGTGCTCGCATCGGCTGGGCTGGGTGTGGTTTTCAAAACTCAGTTCCGTTAGCAGGAAGCGACTCTAGGACCACCAGTACTTCTCTGAGCGACAAAGACGCAGCGAAAAGTGAATCTTTGTCTTCGGGACCTGGAAGAGATTTGAGGAGAAGCTTTGGCGGTGGCGGTTGCTCACTCTTGCGCGAGGACGTCAGCCGATGGGAAAAAGTTTGGCTTTCTGTTGACTTCATTGTATCAGCTCAGTTTGGGACACGTCCGCGAGAGAAGAGACAAAACACAGACAAAATGCCGAAAACGGTGAGTACCCTTGAGAAATGGAAACCGTTGGTTTGAGTTAGTGCTGTATCAGACAAAGACGGGAAGAGGTTTCGCTGTGCTTTCGAAAGCTGCGCATTTTGGGTGAAACAGGAGACGGTAGCGACGCGTGGGCGCTGGAAAGGGGCGAGGATGGGCTTTCTCTTGTTGGCATTTTTGCCAGCTGAGTCCCGCGGGTGAGCAGTAGGCCATGCGCAGAGCACTATTTATGGCAATAATCAATTATTTGGACCATGACGGTCGTTCATTCCATCCGAACGCACTGAAGAATAACTTGTTGCGTTGGAAATGAAAAGGCCGACTTCTGTAACGTTACTTTATTAGTTTCTCTACTTTTCTGTACTCATACCTTCGCTGTATGTTGTACTCTATAAGCAATTGTCTAGACATTACATGAACTTAGCATGATTCTTTCCCCCCCTAAACCATTTTTACTCATTTATTTCTCTCTGGCAGTGGCGTTTGGTGTTGTATAGGGGCTGAACCGTTACTCAGTGGCGACCTGTAACCCCTCAATCCGTGTATCATTCGAGCATTCGTTTTTTGATTTAATATTGAAAGTAGAAAAAATTAAAAAAAAAATGGGCTTTCTTTTTTTTCATTATATATATCTATTATATATATATATATTTATTTATTTTTCCCATAAAACGAAAAACAAGAATTCAGCTTAAATTTTCGGTTTTTCGTTCATGGGTGGAAAAATGAATTAACAGCTTGAATATTTGATTTCTACACATGGGCGGGAATTAAACGTCCTTTTCTGCTGATTGGTCAGCCGAATATTAAACCGTGCCGTCATCAGTTCTTCTGCAGCAGAATAATAGTCCTCCACTGCTGCAGTTGTATGGATTCTTAACGCATTTATTGCAACTACATTTAATATTTTTTTCATCAAACAGTCAAATGAATAGCTCGACACAACTCGTACTGGGGCATTGTCTAGACAGGGTTTTCTTCTGTGTAGATATAAATTCTATTCTTTGCATCAGCTGAGCATCTTTCTGGCGCATGCCACAAACATGAACCACAGGGAATACTCGTCTTTTAAAAGGCTTGATTTAGATTATTTTACATTAAATGCATTATATAAGTCACTTTGGAATAAATCACATTAGGCCTATGTATCATGATAAAAAAAAAAAACGACTTTACAGTCTGGAAATACTTTAGGCTATAGCAATATTAAGGCTATATTATTTCTTGGACCCCCGATCACTTTAAGAACTGCTGGTCTACACAGAAGAAAGCCCTGTCTAGACTCTGCCCCTGTACGAGTTGTGTCGAGCTATTCATTAGTCTGTTTGATGAGAAAAATATGAAATTGATAAAATGGGTTATTATTCCGTACCGCTGCAGCAGCAGAGGACTATTATTCTGCTGCGTGATACTGTGGAAGAACTGATGACGGCACGGTTTGATCTTCGGCTGACCAATCAGTAGAAAGGGGCGTTTAATTCCCTCCCACATGTAGAAATCAAATATTCAAGCTGTTTATTCATTTTTCCACCCATGAACGAAAAACGAAAATTTAAGATGAATTCTCGTTTTCATTTATGGAAAAAAATGAAAAAGGAGCCATTTTCTAATTTTTCTACTTTCAATATTAAATCAAAAAATGAATGATCGAATGATACACGGATTCTCCTCTCTCCTCCCTCCTTAAATCTGATTGGCTTTCCATCGTTTTTTTTTTTTTTTAAATGCTTCATTGTCAACAAGTAGCATGACTTTCCATCATCGTTGCCGTGAATAATCTAGTTTGCGGTAGGATTTTGAGTCCAAGTAAGTCGAATCTTTTGACTGCGTTCACAAAAGATTCCTTCACTGATATCATTACGCCAGTAGGTGGCAACAAGAACGTCTTTTTGTGTTATGATTATTAAATCTTATATGTTATTAAATCTTAACTCAACCAATTTCATAGAAACACTAGTTGTATTATCTTTGATTAGATTATATGTATCTACACATTTACTAAAAATGTCAGTTAATAACGTTTAAATGCCCCTCCCAAATGATAACTAATCAAGTCTGTTATTTTTCTCTCCATTTTATACACATTATTTTAATTCTATATCAGTCGTTTTTAAAAATTTGATTATTTAGTCCCGGTGTCCTGACATTTTATCCTACCCGTCAGATTGTCCGACCAGGGTTTACTGCGCATGTGCACATCAATATTGTATCCTTTTTCTCACTCTGAACAACAATATTTAATGTATCTGCATTACTGTAAGGATAGGTTTAGGGTTGGGCTAGGTGTAGATGTTAATAAACCATAATTTTACAGGTAGCATTTTTCGTTGTCGAATTGTACTACCCACTGTTATAATGGGAGGTAGCAAAATCTGACAGGGTAGCACAAATCGACAGAATAGTACTACTTTTTATGAACGATAACGAACAGCCTTGTCAGCAGATCTGCGTTGACAAAATGAGATGCTTCGTTCAAATTCAAAGCAACTACTCGTTTAATAAAAAAAAAAAAAATGAACACAAATTTTTTAATTATAATGTCTTAAGTCATTTGTGATTTCACTGACGTTTGCCATCTTTTGTCAGCTTCGTTAAAAACAGGGAAAAAAATAGGTATGGCATGAAAGTTTGAACATTCATTCAAAGCGATTCACGGCTGCGTCCGAAAACTCTAAAATGCTGCCTTCGGAGGCAGCACTCCAAGGCAGGAAGGCATCAAATTCTGCTTTACTTCCTGTCTCCGGAGGAACCTTTTTCTGATCGAATTTTGAAGGCAGCATAGATGTATCCTTCGCTGCCTTTGATATCCCACAATCCTGTGTGTTCCATTCCGTGACGGTTGAGCTAAAAAATAAAGATGGCATCTGAAAGTTGCGTTTGGTAGTCAGTTTGTCTGTAAATGTATATTTCTGACTAACTTTTTGCACTTTTGATGTTATTTCTAGTGAGACATCAGTGTTATAGTAATTAAATATTTGTTTAGTTATCACAAAAACTCATTCTATTTTGTTGTAGATCATTTAACCATTATGCTGCCTCAGAAGCCTGTCCGAAATCAGTTTCATGAGGTGCCTTCGTGCAAAAACGCTGCCTGCGAAGTAATTTCCTCATACGGCAGCGAGGCAGCAAGTCAACTGTCTAAGTTTTCGGATGCAGCCCACGTGTTCAGTTCATTTAAGCCTCTGTCCAGCAGCATAATGGCGCGTTTTCGATCTGCTTTTGATAAGTGGTTCCGGATTAGAAATATGAGGCTGTTCTAGGGTTTTTGGAGCTCGTCTGTCACTAGTGATGGACGATTTTCCATGCCAAGGCGTGGTGCTCACCCAAATACAGTAGAAAACAGTCCCTGATTTATTTATTTTTGGTTACACCTCACAATTAATGAATCATTGTTTGGGTTAAGATTAAATTTAAGACCACAGAACAACAGTGGGATGGAAGTACACCTCACTTTCTCACAAGTTTTTCGTTTATTCTTTTTTTTTTTTTTACTTAATCTTTGAAATGCCTTTCATTGTTTGAGTGTCAGAAGTTAGTATTGCATGAGTCATATATTACAAGTATTCAAAAGAACCACTAGCAAAAAAGTACCATGTGCTGTGATCTTGGGGCTTGTAGCATATTGTTCTTTGAAAAGTACCATGTAAATACCCAAATGACTAAAACAGGCTAATGAATTGAAACTGATTTTCTTTGCCTTTCTTTTGCATTCACAGAGAAATGTTTCAATAAACAAAATATTAGATAATACTTTATTAGCCTTCATCAAGTAGTCATTAAGAAACACGCGCACACACCTATTTTATATATATATATATAATATATATATATATATATATATATATCTATATATATATTTATGATGTACATGAAAATGTGAATGAAAGATTTGACAAACTCTTAATCTGTGAAGCACTATATACTTTAAATACTAGAATTTTTTTTATTAATATAATGTGAGTTATTAGCCTGTTAAATGGCTGTATTAGACATTTGAGTATTGATATTGTGGTTAAGCTCTAATTTCAAGTTTTTATTTATTTTTTCTTAAAATAGCATCACATCCTTGCACAATAGCTTACATGTAGCTTGTTAGTTTCCTCTCATGTTCTGAGGAAAGAGAAGCTCAGGTCAAAAACAGTTTGAGTGTGAATGTAAATGTTAACCAGGTGTAATATCAGAGGCGTTTAGGCTGAGAAAACAGATGAAACATGACACTAAAATGAAAAGTGTCGGTGAGGTTGTGTGGCTGATTGCTGCACACTAGATAGTACCGTTTCTTTTCCGAGAATAGATGTTTTTTTTGTGATAATAGAAATCAGTCTAGTATAAGTAGATGGGGGTTTCTCTTGTCACTGGCGACACTGGATGCATTTATAGAGGTTTGGATCTGCTTATGGAATCATATTGGCCTGTAAAATGAGTCGGAACCTTTTTTCGGCCGTTATTGTAGACTCCTGCAAGTCCAAGAGTTTCTTTTCGAAAATGACTCAAGGTTTCTGTGCTTACATCACTTCCTGTGTGAGCGTTTCCTGTTCGGGGCCAGCTAGACTTGACGCTGCTGCGCAGTACCTTATTTGGAGTTTCACAGAACTGCGGCGTCTGCACACATACGCTCTCACACACACACAGCTTTGTGTAGAGAGTATGGGCCCCTTTTCCTCTGCAGATTTCTGTTGCCCAAAATGCAGCTGTGTATGACAGCTAATGTACTAAAATGGCCTCTTTTATAACAAACACACTCCTCTCTCTCTTTTCCTTCATGCACATGCACTCACACATGTGCATTTATCTCCAGTCATCAGTTTCTCAGTGTACTGAGTGGGAGTTTTGTGACCTCTGTAGGTTCATGTCAGAGGGAGTGTGCAGGCGAGAAGTGAGGTACTGATAAAGGTCAACTTAACACTATAACCCTTGTGCAAAATTTTATTAACAGTTTTGCGAGTTTATATCTGTTTCAATCACAGAAGTCTGTATATACACACTGCTCGTAGTAAGTTTGCGGTTGGTACAATTTTCAGCATTTTTTAAAGAAGCCACTTATGCTGAGTAAGGCTGCATTTAGGACTATTTAATCAAATATACAGTATAAACAGTAATATTTTGAAATATCATTACAACTTAAAATAACTTTCTATTCTAAATTTCTATTTCAGTACGTTTCGTAATTTAAAATGTAGTAAAATATAATGTAATTGTGATTGCAAAGCAAAACAATTTTTCATCAGCTGTTACTCTTCAGTGTCACACAGTCCTTCAGTAATGATTGTAAGATGCTGATTTGGTGCTTGAGAAACAAGGTGAAAACAGTTGTTCTGCTAAATATGTTTGTGGAAACTATGAGACATTTTTTCAGGATTCTTTGATTAATAGGAAGCTTAAAAAACAGCATTTATATGGAAACGTTTGTAACACTGAAATGTTACTGTCACTTTTGATCAATTTAATGCATCCTTGCTGAATAAAAGTGTTAGCTTCTTTCAAGACACAAATTCTTAACAACCCCAAACCGTTGAATGGTAGTGTATTCACAATTTTTTCTTTTTGTTTTGGATTTTCTAGAAAATACCTCTCTTTGAAACCCCATATTTAAAGTTCAGGTTTAATTCTGTCAACAAAAGTACACACCATAAGTCCTGTAACTGATTTAAAGGGGCCCTATTATGCTTTTTTTTTTTTTCACTTTTTTCAACTTTAGTTAGTCTGTAATGGTGCTGTTTGAACATAAAAAGATCTGCAAATTACAAAGCTCAAAGTCCACTTCAAAATGAGATATTTTATTAAACACAAATCACTTTTCAAAAACTACAACAAACGACTCGTTATCGTTGATATCACAAATATCGACGAATGGGACGAGACCTGGTTGAGCTGCACTAGAGAAGGCAATGAGTGTTATCACTATGTCGGAGACATGCTAGCTTTCCCAAGGCAGACGAACTTAGAGTGGTTCCAATCATCCAGGTTTAAATCGCGCTCAAAATAATTTTTGACACAATATTTACACTGAAGCACGCAGGCGGCTATGGTAAGGAGCGTGACATTTCCCGACCAGGAGCGCTGCTTGCTGCCATCCACACACACCTTGCCCATAACTAACCATCCCAACACACACTGGCCCCATCTGACCATCCCACCCACACTGGCCCAGCTTACAATCACAAAACACACTGGCCCAGCTGACCGATCACAGCAGACACTGGCCCAGCTGACCGATCACAGTACACACTGGCCCAGCTGACCAATCACTACACACACTGGCCAAGCTAACCAATCACAACACACACTGGACCAGCTAACCAATCACAACACACACACTGGCCCAGCTAACCAATCAACGCCCACACTGGCCCAGCTAACCAATCACAGCACGCACTGGCCGAGCTAACCTATCACAGCACGCACTGGCCCAGCTGACCAATCACGACACACACTGGCCCATCTGACCATCAGACACAACACGTGGCCCAGGCTGAGACCAATCACCGACACACACTGGCCCAGCTAGACCATCCAACACACACTGCCCACTAACCAATCACACCCACCTGCTGGCCCAGCTGATCAATCCGCACATTTCGTATTTCAGAGGCTGGCCTTCATTGATTCAGAACTATTCGGCATTCACGTGGGATAGAGGTGTTGAATGATGTAAATTGTTGAAAATAATTGTGTGTTTCGAACACCTAGTATGAAAAGCCTGATCTAGTACACAACCCCCAAAAAACAAATCAGACTTTGTAAAGAGCATAATAGGATAGGACCCATTTAAACCATCCAGATGATCCAAATGTTCTGAAATTACGGCAATAAAATGTCTACATTAACATTTAGTATATTTGCTCAAATATTAGTGTCTGACCTGGTTAGTGGTGTACCAGGACCAAGAGTTATAAAGGGGTTGGAGGTCCTCTGGTCTTGTCGATGGACAGATTAGTGCAAACACATACCACCACAGCACACAACCTCCAAACATACATACATACCTACATACATGGTCCAGATTAATGATTTTTATAAGGTAGGGGGGTTTGAGGAGAAAGCTCTAGAGTTTGTTGAACAGTTCACATTTCAATGGAGGAAAGCTTGCGGCATTGAACGACATCTCACTTCAGCCTCATGTGAGTCGAACTGTGTGTGTGGGTCTGTGTAAAGCAATACAAATAGATTATAAGCTAAAATAGTTGGATAAATTTGCAAGTGGTTTTGGACAGTCACATGAAAAGCTTTATAGCTTTGAACAAGATATTTTGTACAAGACTATTATGTAACTGCATAATGCTGGTGTCAGTTTTATTTTTAAAGAACTTCCACTCTAGAGTAAATGAGCTGTATTCATTTAGTGGCAGAAGCCTTTGGTGTAGCTATAAGGACCTCGATTATTTATTTAAATATGTTTTGTGAGATAGCTCATTGTTAAAACAGAGCCACATTTCAACTTCAAATTCATATTCATGCGTTTTTATCCTGTTTCAACATTGGAAGCTACTGATACTATGTTCATGTAAATGCATAGTAGTTTGTCTGTAAAGGGGATTTCAAGAGAGATTTGATCCTGCAGTAACAAGATGCTGTTGAAGTAATTCATGTAAATATTTCCCTGTAATATGGAAGTTCTGAACAGTTCCTGTTTAAGATTGTTTGTTCATTTCTACCAGCTGTATATGTTGTTTTATGCAGTTTTATGTTTTGTGGTGAAGGTCTTGTAACTGTTTGCTGTTTTAAAGTTTAACATAATTGTTTCCAAACTACTAGAAATTACAATAATTTGAATTTGATTAAGCTATAATGGTGCAACATATTTGGCAACATATACACTCCGATTTGGCTCTCTATGATTTTTGGAGGAAGTATTGTCATTACCCTGAATCAGACGACCAAAAGAGGGGGAGAGAGGGGACGAGAGTGGAGAAAGAAGAAAAAGAGGCGACCTTTCACCACCACAGTGGTGGTTGGTGTCAGTTAGCGAGGGGATTGGGGGGTCCCGGGGTGGTAACGAAGAATAACACAAATTAACAGAGGTTGTTAGGGTTTATCTCCCATCGTATGTGATAGGAACAGCAGCCATTTTGCCCTGTATGAATGCAATTTTCCAGTCCTACAGGCTCTGTGTGTGTGTGTGTGTGGTGTGTGGTTGTGTGTGTGTGTGTGAGAGAGAGAAAAAGAGAGAGAGAGAATGGGATTTTAAAAACACTGAATTTGTGGTGAATGTGGTCTTTACACTCTTTACTGGATTTTAGAATGAGAACTTGTCATGTTAGTCCAAATATTTACTCTAATTAGCCTTTTCATTGTAATAATTAGTTTCATGGCTTGTTCTAGTTGCATGCACGTGTGTGTGTGTGTGTGTGTGTGTGTTTAAGTGATTTTGGTGTATGCTATACACATACGAAGGATTGATTGCCAAATCTGGGCTCTGTCATAACTCACGATTAGCATTTTTGCTGCTTGCCAAAGTAACTTCACACATTAACTGATCCAAACCCTAGTGAGCAGCCCTGCTGTCTACTGCGTGCAGCTACCTTCTAAAGCAGCATCCTATTTGAATTGAAGCCTGACATTTTGAAAGACTTCACATTAGTAATAGCAACAACTCCGCTTGTCACAGATATTGCACTGCTCAATAAGGTACAACAGTTCCCACCCACGTTTTTAGCCGTCTTCGTTCTGGAAGTATTTTTTCCATAGAGATAAAAAAAAAAGTATTTGTCGAAAGATATAAGCCAGGGACCCAAACCCGCCAGCTTGTATAAATAGGACAGGACAACGTACACTACAGTACGATCATTACAGTACACTATCCTACAGTACAGTTACACTATTACTACATAACTACAGTACACTATATTTACAGGAGGAGAGGAAATCACAACATTATAAACTTTGATTTGAAGCAAAGAAGTATTTGAAATTCAGATTAAAAGATACAAGACTGTGTACAGAACAGCTTTGAATAACGGGAAAGAAAACTACAATAACATTGAATTACGCAGCCAAAATTGAAATGATGGATAAATAAATATAAATCTATTGATTTAAAGATGTTGATTATGAAGTAATATATTCTATGTGTATTGCAAATTATGCATATAAATCATGGTGTGACTGTGTTTTACTTCGGGTAGTCCCACCTCGAGTTTCACCAGAAATTCTGCTGTTAAACATGATTATTAATTTTTTTAAATAATGCAGGTTGATGGCTACAACAAAAGCATGTGCCATTGATTAACAACATTGTACTCACAGGAGGTCTGGTTTTAAAGGGTTAAAAGTTATCGCTCAGAATCAGTTCCTCTATGGAATCTACATTTCTGTCAGATCATCAACCATCGTGGGTTATCTTTTGTCACAGAGCTACATATGTCATAGGCTAATATGTTCATTTTATTGAAATTGCTTTTCTTAAAAGTGCAAATACTATGTTTAACCTATTCTTTGCCGGTTCTGTGTGTAATTGTGTGAGTATGATTGTTCTCTGTGTGTGTGAGGGCGTCTGAGTAAAGGCAGGGTGATGGTTCTAAGAATAGCATCAGAGAACCTCTGGCGGGTCCACTCTGAAGACCACACCCATCACGCACACCCTGACCAGGCTGAACTACGCGTTCTTAGTTCCTATTTCATGAAGACATGAGCTATTTTTACCCTTCGTGAATCCACCTCTGGTTGAGAGGGTCCATTACCCGACAAATATTGCTGTTCATCAGTACTGCCACCCCAAAAACACACACACAACACACACACACACACACACACACACACCACACACACACAAATCTTCATTACTGACAGAGAGAAAGAGTGAGATCGAGGAAGAGGTTATTTTGGCAGCTTGTGTAAATGAAATGAAACTCTCCATGCAGGACCAGAGAGGAAGTAGACGTGGGAAAGAACAGAAAGTTACAGTCGAGGGGAACGTGTCTGCTGTTCTCTTTCTGTTCCAATGGCTGATGTAAGCCTGTGAAAAGCAGAGTAGGATCTCACTCAGTCACAAACACAAACACACACACCACACACACACACACACACACAAAACACACACACACTAGACAGAAAAGGCAAATTCAAGGATCACCTATACTAAGAGTCATTACAAGAGTGCTTGGATAGGTTACCAAAACAGACACACATTCCAATAATTCAACCTTGTACACACACATAACACACCTGGGTTTCAAATACAGTTTCACAATCCAGCCATTTAACCAATGTTTCATGATCTGAATATCACTTTCTGTGCTGAATATCTAATAGTCCGTTATAACATTCAGAAGCACAAGACATCTGACATGTAATACAGATGACAGTTTAGTGTGTGGATATGAGATATATTTGTAGAAAAATGGCTTCAAGGAGGTGTGTGTGTGAATAAGTAAATAGCTAGTGTGTAGATATGAGGGGGGGGAGGGGTGATATACACGAACGGATGGACTTTGGGATATCAGTAGGAAGGGATGTGTGATGTCTAGCTGGGCCACAAATCAAAGAAGCCGGCGTGGACTATATAGCAGCTGGAAAATGAATCCAGTGACGGCTTCTGGTTTATCAGTGAGAAAGTGAGAGATAATATGAAGAGGTAAACATTTAAAGGGGTCTAGAAATGGCTTTTGTTTTTTTTTATTTGTACTGTTCTGTGGCGTCCACTGTGCTGTATCAGTTTTTACATCAAAACAACATCATAATTTAGAAGTAATAGGCTATTTACTGCCCTTTTTTCTCCTCATCAGAACGCTCTGTTTGAATAGGCATGGAGGATTGTAGACTCAGAAGTAAACGCCCACTGATATGATTGGCTAACAGTTGTGTATGTTTGACAGCCTACATCCTTCATGGATGGACAGACAAATCTATAATGTTTACCTTATAAAAACAGTCACTTACACTTGTGTGTTGCGACATTACAGTCAAATCCAATATAGTCGGCACAGCATCGTCTTTTAGTTTCAATCTTTCTGAAAATCTTGCGTAGAATTGTGCCTTGGTGTTTTTTTTTTTTATAAATGAATCTGCGGGGGAAATCAAGTGAACAATAGACAAACTTACTGACGCGGTCTGGAATTTCATTAAAAATAAAGTTAATCAAATAAAGCTTATCGTTTGGTTTCTGCGTAGACCTGCATTTGACTCTCAAATGTTCCTAATACGTGCGTGAATCGGTGGGTGGGGCTAAACAGGCGGTGATGTAGAATCGGTGGTGGGGCTAAACAGACAGTGATGTAGACTCGGCGGGCGGGGCTAAACAGACAGTGATGTAGAACTGGTGGGCGGGGCTAAACAGACATGATGATGTAGAATCGGTGGGTGGGGCTAAACAGGCGGTGATGTAGAATCGGTGGTGGGGCTAAACAGACAGTGATGTAGACTCGGAGGGCGGGGCTAAACACAGTGACGTAGACTCGGCGGGTGGGGGGTGGGGCTCTAAAAGACAGTGATTTGTAGACTCGGTGGCGGGGCTCGGGCTAAACAGACTGAGTAGATCGGTGGCGGGGCCTAAACAGACAGTGATGTAGACTTGTGGGCGGGGGGCTAAAAAGACAGTGATGTTAGACTCGGGGGCGGGGCAAACAGCCGTGATGTATGGACTCGGTGGGCGGGGCTAAAAGACAGGATGTAGACTCGGTGGGCCGGGGCCAAACAGGCAGGGAGTAGACTCGGAGGGGGGGCTAAACACAGTGACGTAGACTCGGCGGGTGGGGCTAAACAGACAGTGATGTAGACTCGGTGGGCGGGGCTAAACAGGCAGTGATGTAGTGGTCTAGGCATCGATCTTTCTTCTGCGGAGGCGGTGTTTAGCACATATTACTCATGAGTGGTACCTTACACAAAGTGTTTCAGACTACAAGTTTTAAGACTAACACGAAAGTCTTGAGTTGAAACATACAGAATGTTTCAGAAAATGACTTACATGTCAAAAGATCAAGAGATTTTTTTTTCTCAGTTCATGACCCCTTTAAAATATGCATGCATATTTTAAAATATTTATTCTTTCTGTTTCTTTATTCCCTTAAAATCTGGCCCCTTACTATGGCCCATGACTCTTGAATATTAACTATCAAATCTCATTTGTGCTTCTCTTTGTCACGATTGTTTAGAGGACTTTCAAGAAACAATGTCATTTGGGTTCATTGATGTGCAAATGGTATGTTGAGCTCTTAAGAGTCTCAGCACATGGACACTGGTCTGCCTCACCGGCAGCTGCTGGATAAAGCAGGGCATTATGGGTACATCTGAGCTGGAGGTGTGTGTGTGCCTAAATTGAGCTATTTATCTCTCGTGTACACAGTCAAAGCTGGTTAACAAAAAAAAACTTTATATGGACCACCACGTCAATAAGACGTTCATATTTCATAGACATTTTTACAGAACACTTGTTAGTTTTCTAATTATTGAAATAAAATGGATAAAAATGGGCTGATTTTATTTGCATAGTTGTGAATTAGTCAGAAGCGGCAAAGTGAGAATGAATCCTCGGAATAATGTGTTATTAACAGGAGGTGTGCTGTGATTGGCTGTAATTGTATAGTGAGAGGAAGTGAGGCACTTTGCCTTATGTGTCTCCATGGTTATTGGAGGCGTGGTTATCTGCATCCTGTGGGGTGGAGGTGGGGATGGGGTGAGAAAGACCGAAAGAAGAGAGGGGGATATATTTTTCCATTTGTTCCTCTCGCTGTTTCCTTTCATTGTTTTTATCTTATCCAGAGTTCCAGAGTGCAATCAATTATGTTAAAATAGCAGGCCACGCTTTGGCACACAGATTTAAAACGCGCACGCACACACACACACACAAACTGCCTCAACACTCATCTAAACACACACATACCCATAATGCCTCTTTTATAGTGCTCTTTGATAAGGGTTCAGGCTCTTTCTAGATAGTATAAGCTATTAAAGATGTTTAAGCTGTCCATGACAAATAGAGTTCATTATTTTTATTGATCATGCTTTCATGTTAATTAGGGACTGAATGATTCTGATTTTATGGTAAATCAACTTGCTATTTGTTTGAATGTATTGAGTGCTTTTTTTGTATTATACATGCATCGCTGCTGAATAAAAATTTGTGGGGGTTAGTATCAGATTTCTTAATGTTTTTGAAGGAAGTCTCTTATCTCACCAAGGCCTCGTTTATTTGACAAAAACCAAAACATACAGCATACAGTAATTTAGTCAAATATTACAATATAATATAACTACAATATAAATATTTTACAAAATCTACATTTTTAAATGCCGTTTTAGAAATCATTCTAATATTCTGATTGGTGCTCATTTCTTATAATACAGTTGAAAAACGGTTTGTGCTGTCATATATTTTTCTTTAATGGAAAACAAACAAAGTAAAGAAGACACATTATTAAAACCGGAAATCTTGTATAACGTGATAAATGTCTTTTTACTGCTCCATTGGAAAATCTAACACGCATCCAACATCTCTCAGTGGCTTGTGGATGCCTGTTTTTCTTTAAAATTGGAAAAAATGAGATGTTCGGGAAAAACGTCTCTTACACTTAACGTCCTGTTTGATATATTGTATTTTCCATTACTTATTTTTCTTTATAAGTATTTCTGTATTTTTAGATTTTATTTATTTCTTTTCATTAGTGGTGTGTAATATCTTGGAAAAACAAAAAAACGTAACATTGAGTAATTAATTTGTTTTGTTGCAATAGTTCTAATAAAGTCCGATAACCCTAAATGTCTTTACGTCATTTTTGATCAATTTTCATGAATCCTTGGGGCTAAATGAATTACATTTCTAAAAAAAAAAAAAAAAAAAAATTATTCAAATTTGATTTTGTTCCCCCCACTCTTTCCAGATCAGTGTCGTGTGATACGGATGCGAGCTGGAGTTTGCATCCTCAAAACCAGCACCACAGGGAACAGTTATTTGACCCAGGTGTGTGTGTACATTTTTTGTGGATTAATTTTATTTAATTTTTTTTAAAGAATTTAATAGCTTTTCTTTTGGTAGCATCGCCCACATTAAGATCTTATTAATTCAACATCCTGCTCCTCATAAGCATGCATTAAATGTCTTCTGAGTGGCTGTGAATACATCACATTCAGTGTGAGCAGATATATTGACTTGCAGTGGAAACTTAAGACCGTGACAGAGAAGCTGTGTCTGTGTTTAGATTAAGAACTGGAAATCCTTCTTGTGAGGGAATTCTCCCTTCCTCCACCCTTCCTCTTTCTGACTCTGCTTCTTCCTCAGGCTGTAATTCTGTACAGTCCCCTCTACCTCACTCTTAGTCACTCTTTACATCACGTCTATGAAGTCACTCTTTCGTAAACTTGATAATAGGCAGCTTTGTTCCTTGCAACCTTTAATTTCCCTCTCTCTCTCTACACACCACACACACACAACACACTCTACCTCTGTCTCTCCCACACAGAGCATTCATTCTTCGGGCAGTTGTGTAGGTTGTGGAGTTCCATTATTTTTTCCAGCAGGATTTAGTCTTCAGTTTGAGTCGAGGGTTTGAGATTAGAAGGTCTCCTGTTGTCATGATACCAAAGCTTTAGAAGACTATACCAGTACTACTGAAATTTCACCATACTTGTTACCATCTTTCATACAACAGCAAAAAAATATATATGCTACTGAGTATTACACTTTAAATGTATATATAAAAAAAGTTAAATATAAATGTAAAATGTTAATCTTATCAGATGAAATTACAATGATGGTATTTAAGTCTCAATAATATTTTTAGTGTATCAGTTTCGATATTTTAATGTTCGTTCAAGTAGTTCATCAAGACAAATGAACAGTCAGAAATAAATATTCGATATTTGATATCTGATCATTTGTCCTATCTGTTTTAATTCTTTAAGACCAATGGATGCCACCACCCAAATGTTTTAACGGAGAGTATGTTAACTCTTTCTATCTGCAATTTATTGAATTACATGTGATCCAAAGTAACGACATTTATAATGTTACAAAAGATATATCATTCAAATAAAGGCTGTTCTTTTGAGCTTTCTATTCATTAAAAAAATCCTGAAAATAAATATTTTAACAAAAAACATACGCAACCTAATATTTTCAAAATTGATAATTATTATAAAAATATTTTGAGCGCCAATCAGATATTAGACGGATTTCTGAAGCCTCAAGCTGACACTGAAGACTGCTGAAATTCAGCGTTGCCATCCCATGAAGAAATTACATTTAAATATTTATTTTTACGTTGTATTAAATTTCACAATATTACTGTTTTTTACTGTGTGTTGATTAAATAAATGCAGCCTTGGTGAACTTAAGAGACATTAAGAGAAAAAACAAAAAAAAAACATTTAAAATCTTACTGACCCCAAATTTTGAACAGAAGTGTTTCTAAATGTATATAACCAAGATGAACATTTTACCCAAAAAGTGAATTTGAGTTTGAAAGCAGACACCTATCAGTTCATTACTGTATTACTGGTACTTTTGAAAATCTCTAATCTCTATTGTACTTTAGTGTGTGATTGTTTTGAATATAAATAAATGTGTGTCCAGGTTGTGTGTATCCAACTTCCTGTTAATTGTCCTAAAAATACCTATCCTAATCATCCAGCAGTTGCAGACAGCATGATGTTATATTCAAAAGAGACTGATAGAAGCGTCACCTCTTTCTGTTTGCAAATCATATATAAACCCAGGTGCCTCCTGCCCAGTATTTTCTCTTTCTCCACATTAGCTCATTGCTGTCTTTCATTCTCTTTCTTTCTCTGTCTCTTTTTAACTTGCATAATTTTCAGACACAGTATGGTCTGACTGGTGCAGTTGTGAGCCAGAATTTGACAATACCTCACATTTTCCATTGCTGTCTGTCTCACACACCCTCTTGACCTAGAATAGCGAGTGTCTTCTTGTGTGTATGTGGTCACATTCATAGCATCTCTTGAGCGTTCCACCCCTGCTTTAAAGCTAAATACATAAGGCAGTGATTAAATAGCTGAACATTTGACCTCTTGGAGGCGCTGCTGGTTTTTACTTAAGTTTAATTCAGACATCTCTGTCATTAGTGTGGAAGTGTGGAACAGGTCCAATGATTCTTTTAAAGGAAATTTAGTTATTCATTTGTAGTTATTTATTTTAAAATAATTATTAAATTAGCACAACTACATTGTGAATGTTAAATATATGGTCCAGTCGCAGCTGTAATGCCACTTTTTCCATGTCCATGAAGAGGAATTTGAGCTTCAGTCTCCTTTTCAGATCCCTCTATTACAAAAAGCAAATGTGTGTGTTATGGGTGTGTGAAAATGCTATTTTATTTAATATGCCTGTTTATTTAATATGTGTCTGTTTTATAGGTGGTGAAAACCATTGGGTTAAGGGAGGTGTGGTTTTTTGGACTGCAGTACCAGGATACCAAAGGCTTTACCACCTGGCTTAAACTCAACAAGAAGGTATGTGAAATGTGAATGCATATAGCATTTTAGTATCTCATTAGCACCAGACTTCATTTTTATACAGCTATTTATTTTTGTAATGAATATATTTTGTTCAGTATTTTTTCATGTCATCAAGTGTCATTTTACTATGATGGCGCTTTTCCACTGAATGGTACGGCTCGGTCCGGTTCACTTTTGGGGGGTTTTCCACAGTACCTGGTACTTTTTTTAGTACAACCTCAGTTGGGGTTCCAAGCGTACCGTACCATTACCAAAACATGATGTGTAAACTCTGCTGATCACAGATTGACCGGAGAGAGAATCATCACTACCTGCGTCACTGAACTTGCGACACAAAAACAACAGAACCGCTAGATTTAAATCAGCACAGCCATCGAAGGATCGAACACAACCGTTTTGAACAAGCACACCTTTTTTAACAACCAAAAAGTTTTGCTGTCTGTTGTGGAAGAACAGACGTTCCTCTCATCGCATAGCAGAGGAAGCGGAATGAAAAGGGCGACGCGGAGTGAAAAAGTTTTTTTTAGGAGTCGTGTTAGTAGAGGCGGCGCAACTATAACGATTTGTGAATAATCCCGCCCACTCTAAAGCGGGACTGAACTGCAGTGGAAACGCAAACCGTACTGAACCGTACCGAGCTGAGTTGTACCACGCAGTGGAAAAGCGCCATATGATTTCAATGGTGCATCATTTCAGTAAACAAAAACATTTGAATCGTGATTATAATGTGCAAAATTATGAAACCTGTCCAATTCTGACAGACTAAACTTTCGAAGATTTTTGATCATGGGGGCTGACACGCAGGTGGAATTAATGACTGAAAGTGATTCTAGTTTGTTCTTTGTTGCCTAGGTTACGGCTCAAGAAGTCCGCAAGGAGAGTCCTTTGCTGTTTAAATTCAGAGCAAAGTTTTACCCTGAAGATGTTTCGGAGGAGCTGATTCAAGAGGCGACTCAAAGACTCTTCTTCCTTCAGGTCTGTGTGTATTTACATTATCACTGTACGTCTAAGGTAAAATTAAATGCACGATGTGGCCTTCGATATGTTCATATAGAAGGCATTCCAATCGGAGTGGATTGAAATAAGCTCTGGGTCTTGGAAAGGGATAATGTGATTGTGATATTGCACAATCTGGTGGTCAGTGAAGGAATTGTACCACCAGGTTCGCTTACAAGCCAACATTAAAGGAACACTCCACTATTTTCCAACTCCCCTAGAGTTAAACAACTGAGTTTTACCGTTTTCGAATCCATTCAGCCGATCTCTGGGTCTGGCGGTAGCACTTTAGCTGTAGCTTCGAAGATCATGGGGGGGGGGGGGGGAATCTGATTAGACGTGAGGCATCGCTCAAAAATGACCAAAGAGTTTCGATATTTTCCTATTTAAAACTTCTCTTCTGTAGTTACATCGTGTACTAAGACCAACGGAAAATGAGAAGTTGCGATTTTCTATGCCGATATGGCTAGGAATTATACTCTCATTCCGGCGTAATAATCAAGGAACTTTGCTGCCGTACTATGGGTGCAGCAGGCGCAATGATATTACGCAGCGCAGCAAACCAAACCCGCTCAACGTACCTTGTACACGATGTAACTACAGAAGAGTCAAGTTTTAAATAGGAAAAATATCGAAACTCTTTGGTCATTTTTGAGCGAGATGCTAACGGTCTAATCAGATTCAATAATCTATGCTAAGCTACAGCTAGAAGTGCTACCGCCAGACCCAGAGATCGGCTGAATGGATTCAAAAACAGTAAAACTCATCTGTTTAACTCTAGGGGATTTGGAAAATAAGCCTATTTTCAAAAATAGTGGAGTGTTCCTTTAAAGCATTTCTTACTTTGAAACTGTTCCATTGTTGGTTTACTTCAGGTGAAAGAGGGGATCCTGAATGATGATACCTACTGCCCCCCGGAGACTGCAGTGTTGCTGGCATCTTACGCAGTGCAGGCCAAATATGCTGACTACAACAAGGATGTTCACACTCCTGGATACCTATCCAGTGAGAAACTGCTCCCACAGAGGTGTGCATACACAGATATTGTAGTACCAGTGGGGGCTAGTGCTTCTCCAGAGTGAGGGAGTGCAGATGACTGACAGAAAGTGTGCTTTGATCTGTTTTCTTATGTGGTGTATGCAATGCTCTAAAATCAGCTTTTCTAAGCATTACTAAACTACTTAATGGAAGAAACTAATTAAGCTCAGAAATCTATTATAATGACAGTATGATTAACTATACAATATTTACAAATGGCAGTAGACAACATTATGGTTGCTGAAGGCAATAATAATTGTGTACATTTAAATAGCAAAATTTAAATTATATTCTAAAAAAATAGACATTATATATAATAACAAATCTATTAAAGACAAATTAAAATATTAAGGCTATAAATATTAAAGTCTTGACTCTTTAAACACTGTGTATTAGTTGTTTTTAAATTTCAAACCATGTCAGTCACATACATTTCATTCGTTGATATTAAAGTATATGGTTTAAATATCAGTGCTGTGTGGTATCTAATCTATTAAATTATGCCTAGAGTGGTATATAATAAATTATTTGGGCTAGGGCTGCAATAATTAAAAAACAATAATGAAGATAATTGACAATGAATGTTTATTTTTATTAGTTCATATTTTATGTTCATGGGTCAAAGACGAAAAAGGGTTTAAGCATAAAAACAATAAGTGTAATACTGCTTTAAATTGTTGGTTTTTCCCCAAAAAATGTAAAAAGTTTTCTGTTTAATTTAATTGCAATTTTGTTTTAGTTTTTCTGAGCAAAAAATAAATATCATACATTTTTCCCTGATTTACAGAAGACACCCACTAAAATGTCATTCAGTGTAACAATCTTGTCAGGCATATTTACAACAAAAATCAATTTATGGCATATTAAAAGACTAACTACTTTCACCCCAAATACTAATTAGTTGTAATTTAAAATTTTTAAAATTTGCCACTATCCTAGGTTTTGCCCATTTGTCAGTAAGAATTTTTACTAATTTAAAACACAATCAAATTTAATATGCTCCCTTATTCTTTTATATATTTTAATATGTACAAGTCAGAATAAGCATGTTGTTCGAATTTTTACATAAATATTGTGTTACACTGAATGACAATGTAACATTTTTTCAACCAAATTTGAACATTTTATTCTCCAAAAACGTATTTGAAACCTTAAAAGTAGACTCTTTACTTACATTTAATGTGCTTTTTATGGACATAAAATCTCTTTTGATGCGAACATCTTAACGTCTTTGACCCTCATACATAATCTTAATTTTACACTGAGAAAATCCATATTTCTGTGAAAAAAATGCATTAAATAAATGGCAGAGGCCACCGTGTCTTGTGTAGGCTTAAAGCATAGCACGTAATGTTTTGTTAAAAGGTATCAGCCAGAAAACATGTTAAGAATGTGTTTGATATTCTGAATGTGAGCATCTGTGTAATCTTTTCTCTGCAGAGTTTTGGAACAGCACAAGCTGAATAAGGAGCAATGGGAGGAAAGAATTCAGGTCTGGCACGAGGAGCACAAGGGCATGTTGAGGTACAGCCAATGGAATGTGCGCTTCTTTTTTTTTTTTTTTTTGTAAATCGGGACTGTTACCAGTACCCTGTCAATCTCACCACACACCAGACAGAATGATAATGTGTATCTGTGTGTGTGTGTGTTTCAGAGAGGACTCGATGATGGAGTATCTGAAGATAGCTCAGGATCTGGAGATGTACGGTGTGAATTACTTCAGTATCAAGAATAAGAAAGGATCAGAGCTGTGGCTGGGTGTGGATGCCCTGGGACTCAACATCTACGAGCAGACTGACAAGTACTTGCTACATTTAACATTTAGAAACAGATTAATGCGTTTGAAAGGTGTCACAAATATATTTGATAATACATAATAACAAAATACCATATAACAATTTGGGGCCAGTAAGATTTTATTTATTTATTTATTTTTCAAAAAATTATTACTTTTATTGTGTAAAAGTAATAATTAAAGTGACAGTTATGACTTATATTGTAACAAAAAAAATTATATTTCAAATAAATGCTGCAGTAATCCTTTCTATTGTAAGTCACTTTGGATAAAAGTGCCTTCTAAATGATTAAATGTAAATGTATATGTAGTCTTCAAAAAATCCTAAAAAATGTAGCATGGTTTTCAGCGGCACAACCAATTTCAACATTATTATAATAAGAAATATTTCTTGAGCAAATCAGCATATTAGAATGATTTCTGAAAGATCATGTGATGCTGAAGACTGGAGTAGTGGCTGCTGAAAATTCAACTTTGCCATCACAGGAATACAGGAACACAGTTTTTTATTTTAATTAATAATAATAATTACAAGTTGTTTCATTTTCATGCTTTTGAAAGTCACCCAAATCAGAGTTTTAAACTGTATTAGATATTTCCCAAAATGTAGTAAATCAAACTAAATCAAATAAATAAACCTATAAAAAGTTTCAGGCATCTTGTAGCCTAATCATGGAAAGTGACATTTATTTATGTGCCGAAAAACCCTGACTCATCTCTCCTCCTCTTTCCAGGATGACACCTAAAATTGGTTTCCCCTGGAGTGAGATCAGAAACATTTCTTTCAACGATAAGAAATTTGTCATCAAACCCATTGATAAAAAAGCCCCGGTATGTCAAACAAGATTTGTGTCTGACTTATCACAGTTTCTGTTCAGTTTCTTTGCAAACAGGGTGTAGACGAGAGGAACGCTGTTCTTGCAAAGCAGTGGAGCGGTGTAATGTTTCATGATGCGATTTGAGGATGGTGAAATCACAGTGTAGATTTTCTATTGAAGCTACACGTTTCTCTTTCTTACACTTTACCACAGACATAAAGAGTCTGGATGTGGATGTGTGTGTCTCTTTTTTCCCCCATTCTTCAGTATTTCCTGTAGCTCCTGATCCCTCCCTCCCCCTTCTTTCTTTGGCTCTGTTCCAACCTTAGGGAGCTGTGTATGTAGGCAGCATTTTAAAGGGGTCATATGATGTTGCTAAAAAGAACATTATTTTGTGTATTTGGTGTATTGAAATGCGTTTATGTGGTTTAAGGTTCAAAAAACGCATTATTTTACAAATACTGTACATTATTGTTTCCCATCTATGCCCTGCCTTTCTGAAACGCGTCGATTTTTACAAAGCTCATCGGTCTGAAAAAGCGAGGTGTGCTGTGATTGGCCAGCTATCCAGTGCGTTGTGATTGGCCGAATACCTCAAGCGTGTGACGGAAATGTTTACGCCCCTACCATATTGTGATGCCGTGTCCTGGAGAGACAAAAACATTAAAACCCATTACAAACGAGGCATTTGTTGCATCCAGTGGGGACATAATTACTGATTATAATGACTTGTACTGTCTTTTTAAGCATTGCATCGCACCAAGTAAACATAAAACCATATCTGCATTTGTGATCGGAGAAACGACAAACTACAAGCGCTTCTCTACAATGCTCAAAACTCGCGTTTGAATCATCAGGGGCAAATCCTTTAAATATAAAAAACGCACTTACAGTATGTGAGTCAGAACAACCGGCATTGTAGTCTACTCTCCCAGGATCAGGAAACCGTCCTCCATAAAATATGCTGCACACAAATTAATACTTGGGTTGAACTGTTCTGGAACAGTGTTGAAAAACTTAACCACTGATTTTAGTTGTGTCCTCTTTTGGAAGACCAAACAAAGTAGTTTCGCTTTCGTAACGAGAAACATAGCATCTTCACTACATGGCGCCAGTGGCAGCAACAATAAAGTTACGCATTCTTTCTTTGCGTGAACATTTGGGTCGGTGTTATGCAAATCTTCCCACACAGTGACGTCGACATGTGGGGGCGTGTTAGAACGAGAACGAGCCGGTTTTGGGCGAGTTGGACCAGTCTTAACATTTTATTAAAGAAATCTCTTGATTTGAGGCACATTTAGTCTTTGCAAACTTCAGGGACTTATCTATGCACAAACAGCTTGTAAAACACTCCAAAGGAAGGAAACCTTGAAATCGCATCATATGACCCCTTTAAGGCATCATAGGAAATATGTATATAATGTCCTCTATTTTTTTTCCAACAGGACTTTGTGTTTTATGCCCAGCGTTTACGCATTAATAAGAGGGTTCTGGCCCTGTGCATGGGGAACCATGAGCTTTATATGAGACGCCGTAAACCAGACACCATCGAGGTACAGCAGATGAAAGCACAAGCCAAGGAGGAGAAGAACCACAAGAAGATGGAAAGGTGAGAGGGGGAAAAAAAACAACAGCGTAACACCACACAAAGGCTCTGATATTAGGTCAGGATTGTGATTATTGGTGTTAATTTGGATTCATTGCAGTGATTTAAATATGTTGATTCTGCTCACCAAAAGGATTCGTACAAATGCGATTCATTATGTGACGACTTCTGTATGTTACATCCTTACACCATTAGATGGCAACCAGTTAATGTGTCTGTCTACTTATAAGTGATTCATTTAGTGATTAAACGGATTCATTCACAAACTTTGTCACCATCGACCAAATTAAGTCTTATTGTTTTGTAGAACAAGAGTGACTTGTTCATTTAGTTCACAAACAATATGTTTTTTAAATGTTTTTTAAATTTAGTTTGTTGTTGAACGTTCAGTACTCCTTTAGGTCTTGTTCAGACTTAGGCTGAATTTGCTCAGTATGTCCAGCAGAAAAATAATGATTTGTTCTCTTAAAAGATTTTGATTGTTTGAAGCATTTATCAGGCACAGTAGGAGCAAGCCTACACCTTAAGACAATAATAAGTGTTTATATTTGAGTGTTGTGTTGATAGATGAATGGTTGTATGTTTAGATTAGTTCATTGTTCAGTGTTGGGCACTTCACAATGCCAGGAAGGACATGTTCTTCTAATACATCTGTCTGTGTGTTTCAGGGCCATGCTGGAGGATGAACGTAAGAAGAGAGAGCAGGCTGAGAAGGAGAAAGAGAAGATTGAAAAAGAAAAAGAGGAGCTGATGGAGAGACTCAAAGTGATAGAGGAACAGACGAGAAAAGCTCAGCAAGGTGACATGGAGTGAAGTTTGCTCTTTTTTTTTTTTCTTTTTTTCTTCTCTTCATTAATGATCATTAATCATTCATTATTTTGTGTGGGCAGAGCTGGAGGAACAGACCCGCAGGGCGATGGAGTTGGATCAGGAGCGTAAATGTGCTCAGGAGGAGGCGGAACGCCTGGAACGGGAGCGCCACCTGGCAGAGGAGGCCAAAGCGGCTCTGCTGCATCAGTCTGAGAGCCAGATGAAGAACCAGGAGCATCTGGTCAGTTAACATGACTACCAAGATACACATTGCCAGCCACCATGGCAGCACAATTCTAGTCACCATGACAGCTTCACAATAACACTTTAAGTAGGTTACAGTTGTAACTATGGTAACAAAACTACAATTATGAAGTTTCCATGAGAACCAAACATCCTCTAACCACAGAGCGCAAGACACCCATGAGATCTTCTTCCCTTGAGATTCTGAGTATATGTGTGTGTATACAGGCAACTGAACTGGCAGAGTTGACTTCTAAGATCTCCCTGCTTGAAGATGCCAAAAAGAAGAAAGAGGATGAAGCTTCAGAGTGGCAAATGAAGGTAAACATGGTTACTTGTTAGTAGGTGCACTGCAGAAGTTTATTGTAGAATGAGCTAGTTAGTAAAAGATCTGTCTATCTATTTCTGCACAATGGTGTGGATAGATGGAAACCACACAACCGGGAAAATGACTTGAGGTCAGTCACTCATGTTAAGACAAAAATGAATGTGGAAGAGATGCGATTTATTATTTTATGCTTTTATCACCATATGCCTTTTCAGGATATTGTTAAGATGGATATATAACTTAAAAATGAGTATTCTACAGCTTTGGCAATTTTCAGTTTTTTTATTAAGTTATTAAAGAAAAGCACATAAGCATCTCAAGGCACAACAAGTATTCAACTGTATAGAATCAAGAAAGGGAAACTCTCTTCTCCTATCTCTCTCTCTCTCTCTCTCTCTTCTCGCTCTCTCTCTCTCTCACACCACACTCTCTCACACACACACACACACAAATAAGCAAGCACAAAAAATGCCCACATACCTATGAACATATAGTCACAATAATATAAGCTTGCAAATAAACATCTAAACAAAAAAGAAGGGAAAAAAAATCCAGAAACTGCCTCCTTAACGAGTTCCAGAAAGGGGCTCCAAGATTTTATAAAAAGATCAGGTTTCATTCAAACTCCAAATTTAATCTTTTCAAGTTTGAGGGTAAAAAGTAGGTCAAAAACCCATTGACAATAAGTTGGAGGAGATGGCAGCTTCCAATTAGACAATTTTGTCAGGAATATTTAATCATTTAAATAAATAAATTAAAATAATTATGTACACCCATATAAACATATATTTTAATACACTTAAAAAATCTTTCAGATTATACATTTTAAATGGTTAAAGAAAAAATATACAGTATGTAAAAATTTGGGGACAGTAATTTTTTAAAGAAATTAATACATTTACTCAGCAAGGATGCAATAAATTAATCAAAAGTGACAGTAAAAAACATTTAAAATGCTACAAAAGATTTATATTTCAAATAAAAAGTGTTTTATTCAAAATGAAAAATGCAATCACAGTTTCCATAAAGATATTAAGTAGCACAACTGTTTTCAACTTTGATAATAGTAATAAATGTTTCTTGAACATCAAATTAGCATATTAGAATGATTTATTAAGGATCATGTGACACTGAACACTGGTGTAATGGCTTCTGAAAATTTAGTTTTGCCATCACAGGAATACATTTATATTCATGCTGTATTTGCGTGGCATTTTATACACTTTAAAATATATGTGCAATATTCTAAAGCATATAAAAAGCTGTTGACCTTCTGTAAACAGGTTTTTGAATTTAATCTGTGATGTGGACAGTTTGAAAGAAATGATTCAATGGAAATGGAAATCATAATTAAACTTCATAAATCTGCCTGCATTTTCTGCTTTTTGAGGTTTGAATCCACAATGCTGTTAAAATGATGTCTGTCTTAATAGTATCATGCTTGTGGTACAAGCGCAGCCTTTATTGACCAAATAAAAAGCACATTAAATATCATCACAAAATTAATAACTTTTATATGGCCTAGATAGATCACGGTGTGAATTTTGTTTGGTGATTGTTAATGCAGTGCTGTGTGTCTCTTCCAGGCCACTCTGGTGCAGGAGGACCTGGAGAAGACTAAAGAGGAGCTGAAGAACAAAGTCGTGTCAGCCCATGTTCCAGAGCCCGTGCATGGCGAAAACGACAACGACGATGATGAGAGCAGCGCAGAGGCCTCCGAAGAACTCACCTCCGCAGCAGCCTATAAAGACAGGAGTGAGGAGGAGCGCATGACAGAGGCTGAGAAGAACGAACGAGTCCAGAAACATCTGCTGGTGACGAGAACTACTTCACAATAGGATTTGCAAAGGATAATTCATCCAAAACTAACCACTTCACATTTTAAAGTTTTTTTAAAGGGATAGTTCACCAAAAAAAATTTAAATTCTGTCGTTAATTACTTACCCTCATGTCGTTCCAAACCCGTAAGACCTTTGTTCATCTTCGGAACACCAATTAAGATATTTTTGATGAAAAGTCCGCGAGTTCTCTGCCCCGGTTACAGCCGGTAACTAATATGTTCAAGGCCCAGAAAGGTAGTATGGACATTGTTAAAATAGTCCATGTGAAATCAGTGGTTCAGCCTTAATTTTATGAATCTACGAGAATTCATTTTGTGCGCAAAGAAAACAAAAAATAACGACTTTATTCAACAATTCTTCTCTTCCGGGTCAGACTCCGCTGCCATTCATGAGAGTACCACGACGCATGCGTGACGCTTGTTACAGAGAGGAATGCAGATGGCATGAGTCATGGTACTGCGTGAATGCAAGATGAGATGACCCGGAAGAGAAGAACAGTTGATATAAAGTCATTATTTTTGTTTTCTTGACACCGAAGTCTTCTGAGCTTCATAAAATTTAGTTGAACAAATGAGTCACAGACTCTTTGGGTCTTACTACGTTTCTGGACTTTGAACGTGGTAGTTCCGTCTACGCAGTGTCGGAAAGCTCTTGGATTTCATCAAAAATATATAAATTTGTTTTCCGAAGATGAATGAAGGTCTTACGGTTTTGGAACGACATGAGGGTGAGTAATTCATGTCAGAATTTTCATTTCCCTTTAACCATTATATTCCAAACTGATTTGACTTTTGTTTTGTGTGGAACAAAAAAGGAGGTGTTTTTCAGAATATCGAAGCTGCACTTTGTCAATAGAGAAAGTAGACACCCATGATTAGCCTATAATAAAGGCTTTATCAGTGGAAATTTACTTTGAACGGGGGAAAAAAATTAAAACTCTTCTTTTTCCACAGACTCTTAGTTCTGAGCTTGCTAATGCTCGTGACGAGACCAAGAAGACCCAGAACGACATTATCCACGCAGAGAATGTACGAGCAGGACGAGATAAATACAAGACGCTTCGTCAGATCCGCTCTGGAAACACCAAACAGCGAATCGATGAGTTCGAGTGCATGTAAATGTACCGCAGTCAGCCAACAGGGGGAGCTACAGCCTGCCTTTTGCATCATTCCTGCAGAGGAACTACAGTACCCACAGTGCACCACTCCAACAGAAAATAAAGCCAAATATAGAATAATGCTGCACAGTTCAAAAATCCCTTTAATTCAGGAGTGTTGTTTGGGTTACTGCATTTATGATAAGGGAGATTTATTTTTTTGCATTGTGTTTTGACCTAGATGTAGCTTTTTTTATTGGAAAACGGATGGCTGATTAACCAAACTAAAGGGTTTTAATTTCAGTAAAACTGGGATTTCAGTAGAAATTGAAGTATAAAAAAACATTCCAGTGTTGGGATAGATTTCGAAAGCACTCCAGAGAGACATGTCAGTGTGCCAATTCCAATCAGTATAGTCGATATATCAAATTGCACAGTGCCATTGTGATGGTGTAATAGCCTCGCTATTGCTATAACATTGTATCTATGTGCCTTTCTAATAAAAACAAAAACCAATACAGGGTTTTTTATTATAGATTAAAACTCATGGTCTATCTGCTACCCTAAAACCCACTCTGCCAATACAGGCAAACAAACAAGAGCAAAAGGGAGTGTGTGTGTGTGTGTGTGTGTGTGTGTGTGTCGGTGCGGCGTTGGGTTTGTGTGTGTGTGTGAGAGAGATCCTGTTGATAATTCTTTGTTATAGTTTCTCACTGCTGCAGGTTTGTGGCTGCTCCCTGTTTGTGCCTTTTCACTGAAGAGAAAATATCAAACTGTATTTTTAGTTTAGTTTTTAAACCTATTCTTATTTTAAGCGCTTTTTTTTTTCTTTTTTTTTCTTTTAAAAGAGACTCTGTTTTTGAGGCATTTGAATTTTTTCGCAGTATTATTTGAAAGAATCCTTTAATAGAATGACACTTAAAAAGCATCTTCTGGGATTGAATTTCTCCCTTTATTTCTGAACAGTATTTACCCAGAGTGTACACAGATTTGAATAGCCCCGCACTTGTAGGCAGTGCCTCAGTTGTTTTGTGATCTATATTAATTTTATTTTTATTCATGTGGCAATATGCTGCACTGAAGCAATATGTCCCCAGCTGCTTTGGAAGAATTCTTCATTTGGATCTTACTCTTGGATACTTTCTAAACTGTTTTGATATACAAGAACATGGATCGACTGATTAAAAATATGAAGCTTGTTCTGATCTCATACAGCGTTCTTGTTACCTGGGCGATTTCCTGCCTTGAGGGTGCAAGTTTTGTTTTTTTTAATTGTCAACCAATCACAGAAAAGATTGCTGCTTAAAACATTTTCATTGCAACTGTCAATAAAATACATTAAAAAAAAAAAATTAATTGGCTAGTGTTGTTACTCGTTCTTCAGTTGTTTAGTGATACCATGTGTGCATTATTGTAAGCAGATATGGTCAGAAAATGCAAGCTATGTTTAGAATGGATCACTATCAAAATAGTTATTGATATTTGCCAATATAAAGCTATTATTAAAAATGCGCGTGTGTGTGTGTCATCATCCTCCACACACACAGCGTGGGTAAAATAAGTATTGAACACTTCATTTTTTTCAGTAAATATTTCTAAATGTGCTGATGACATGAAATTTTCACCAGATGTCAGTAACAACTCAAGTAATCCATATATACAAAGAAAACAAAACAAATAAGTTCAGAAATTAAGTTCTGTGTAATAAAATGGAATGACACAGGGAAAAAGTATTGAACACACTTACTGAAATGTATTTAATACTTGTACAAAGGCCTTTGTGTCTGACAGCGTCAAGACGGCCCCGTCCGGACGAATGGAAGAGAGGAGAAACTAGTTGTATGCATTGTTCAGATGTGATTTTGCCCCATTCTTCCACACAAACAGTCTTCAAACCTTGAAGGTTCTGTGGGCCTCTCTTATGAAATCTAATCTTTAGTTCTTTCCATAGATTTTTTCTATTGGATTCAAGTCAGGTGATTGGCTGGGCCATTCTAGCAGCTTTACTTTCTTTCTCTGAAACCAATTGAGAGTTTCCTTGGCTGTGTGTTTGGGATCATTGTCTTGCTGGAATGTCCACCCTCATTTCATCTTCATCATCCTGGTAGATGGCAGCAGATATTTATCAAGAATGTCTCTGTACATTTTTCCATTCATCCTTCCTTCAATTATATGAATTTTGCCAGTGCTACACCATGATGTTTAGGGGTGACGTGCAGTGCCATTTGACCTTCAAACATGGTGTGTATTATGGCATCTGACCAGACTATATTCTTCCAGTATTTCACAGGCTTGTCTAAACGTGGTGCAGCAAACTTTAAACGAGCTTAAACAAGCTTTGTCTTCAGCAATAGAGCCTTGCGTGGTGAGCGTGCATGCAGGCCACAGCGGTTGAGTGCATTACTTACTTATTGTACTTATTATTTTCTCTGAAACAATTGTACCTGCTAATTCCAGGTCTTTCTGAAGATCTCCACAAGTGGTCCTTGGCTCTTAAACTCTTCTGATAATTTTTTTTCACTCCTCTTTCAGAAATCTTGCGAGGAGCACCTGGTCGTGGCCGGTTTATGGTGAAATGATGTTCTTTCCACTTCCGGATTATGGCCCCAACAGTGCTCACTGGAACATTCAGAAGTATAGAAATCTTTCTGTAACCAATGCCATCAGTATGTTTTGCAACAATAAGGTTGCGAAGGGCTTGAGAAAGCTCTTTGCTTTTACCCATCATGAAATGTTTCTTGTGTGACACGTTGGTCATGAGACACCTTTTTATAGGCCATCAGTTGGGACTAAACCAGCTAATATTAATTTCCACTGACAAGGGAAAGGATTGCTTTCTAATTACTGATAGATTTAAGCTGGTGTCTTGGCTTTCCATGCCTATTCACACCTCCCTTTCGTCATGTGTTCAATACTTTTTCCCTGTGTCATTCTACTTTATTATACAGAACTTAATTTCTGAACTTATTTGTCTTGCTTTCTTTGTATGTATGGATTACTTGGATTGTTACCGACATCTGGTGAAAATTTCATGTCAACAGCACCTTTAGAAATATATTTACTGAGAAAAATGGTGATGTGTTCAATACTTATTTTACCCACTGTATATATATAAAACCAGGGTGAAATTTGTGTAAAAATTATTTAATTAATATATGAATAAATACATTTAAGAAAACAAAAGCGCATATAGTGAACTGACGGAATTTCTATATTTCTGACCCATTATTTGGTCTCTGTTAAGAATTCAGACTTTTTTATTATTATTATTTATCAAAAATTGAATTGAAAACGTAAATGAACTTTTAAGTTTTATTTCTGAGATGACACCGGATACCACGTAAACAGGTCAAGTGACAATGCAGCATTATACGTTTTAAAATGTTTAGCTGTGCATAAAGGTGCTGTAATCTCACTTTATTTAATTTATGCCATTTTGCTAAATTTGACCATATGTTCTATGTCAAAAAAACAAACAAAAAAAAAAACATCATTTTCCAACAGCGGCCAAAATGATTGACAGGCGGACAGCTTTGATAATTGGCTAAAATGGGCCGCTCTGCCCATTGAATGCGCATAGGTTTAGTGCGTTTTATGAAATAATTTAGAATATTTGGTGTAAAATATGCATTATGCCAGCGTTTTTCCGAACATGGCCATAATCTAATTCTAGAAACCCAAGCATGTAACAGTGAGTACGTTTAAATGGACAACAATAATTCGATTTTAATACGATTAAGACAATACTCTGATTAAGAATCTACCATGTCAAACAGGGATTTTTGATTACGTTACCTTAATCCGACTAAAGTCATATGCGAAGTAAACCGAAATCGAATTAAGACATGTGGAGTATTCCTATTTTAGTCGCATTACTGAAGTGCAGTATAGACATGTAAACACCTTAATCACATTATTACCGTCGAGTAGGACTTTTCGCTGCATTTTGAGACAGGATACATACACGGCAAATAAAAGAGCTTCAACACCGCCGTCGTCAGTATGCACCTACAAATAGTTAACTGCACCTGAAGCTTTCATAAAATTACAAATGAATGACATGAATCTGATATCTATGCAGCCCTTGAGACTCTGGTCCTTTCTGTCCCTTTTAGACACTCAGTCTGACATCTACAGTAATTAAATGCTAAGATATTTAGCATGACCCAGAAAAGCAGACGAATGACACAATATCATGTAATTCACACTGAAGCACATTCAGTTGTGTAGAAGAAAAAAATACAATTCATTAACTTAAAGTAGGATGCCAATACTGTATGTATGTAGTTGGGCAGTTCTTACCTAATGTAGGCCTACATCATTGCATATAAATACAACTTCAAAAACAAAAAAGTAATTCGAAATCATTTTTGACCTAGCTTTTGATTATATAAATAAGTCGCATACATTAAATAAGATGAGCTCAAAACCTCAAGGACAAAATGAATGACAGGAACTAGCAAAGAACATCCAGTTCCTTCTTTCTTTCAATGTTAGTGGTGTCCTTATCTCAAATGATTTATAAGGGTCCTATACGAAAACGATGAAGAAGAAGAAAATGAAAATTGCTGTGTTGTTCGATCTGTAATTCTAGCTGGTACAGGCAGAAAGAAAACTAAAATAGCGTGCTAATAACATGAAGAACCTAATCTTTTGAAAAACATCTCTCTTACCAGATCATGATCAACCTCAGGGAACCTGCTATTTCCAAAGAGCAGAGGTAAACCCATTTGTCACAACACATTATCCGAAAAAGTGTCATGGTGACAAATGTAGCTGCACATTTTCACCCAAAATATGGAAATGATTTCTGATTTTCTGTTCCGTGTCCTTTCAGATATTTTGACTACTTCTTATATGCATAAAACATGTTTAATCGCATCAGAATGGCTTTTCTGCATTCAACTGTCTAAATCAAAAATTGTGTGTGTTCCTTTTCTTATATTGGATGAATCCTGCTCTGTTGGCTGTGTTTATAAAAATATTTATTAATGAATACATTTTCATCTTGCAGCTTCAGCTCATTAGCAAAATAGGCAGAGAAATCAGGAATAAGACAGTATACAGCAGTAATGATACATTTTGCAGTGTTCATACAACATAATCTTGACTGTTAAAAAAGAATGGTAAGTTTCAGCGCAGATTAATGCTCTTCTGTGATTATTTTTCTCTACAGATAAGATGGCAAGCATCATGAATGATTATAACAGGGTGAAAACAGGTAAGTGTCCCTGGAACTGGAAATCAAGTGTTGTATTTAATATTTCTTTCTTAGCTCTTCGAGTTATACCGAATACAATCTGATTTCATAACTTCCACACAGTATTGTAAAGCATGTGTGTGGATAACCCCTCCAGCCTTCATTCGAATGAAGTAATACAGTGTACAGTGTACATTACAAGGGAAGCAATTCAGACAAAAGACTAAAGGCAAAAGATGTCAGAGACACTGTAAAAATGTGTGACTTGTTTTCTGTCAGCTGTTTATGATGCCTCTTTTCTTTATTTGTAGTGCACATTTTTATTGTGACTGTGGGTATGGAGTGTTTGGGTTACTTGCGTCCAGTGTTACTTGTGTCCAGTGATTTTCAGATGTTTGGTTACAGAACAGCCCTGCAGTTTCTCAAGGCAATCAAGCACACGTTAATGGACAGCGTTATCAGTTGAAGGTTAAAATTCTTCCTGTTGGCCTTCAGAAAGCCTCTGGAGCTGACAGATACAAAACATAAAGTGTTTTTGTAAGTATATGTCTCCCACGAAGTCTGACTAAATTATCCTCCACATTCAAAATTGTTAGCCGCCTGTGCAGTACATTCATAGGTTTTTCTTGGAGATCCAGTATAGTTCATAGCCCCCTTATCTCTCTTTCACTCAGTGTCAAGGTTTTTGCTTTGAAAAGCATGAAATATTATAGGCGAGTGAGCATTTCTACGGTTTTGAAGAGGATAGAGTGAAATTATATTATTAATATTTATATAATTAATTATAGAGTTTATTCACAGGCATGCAAGATTTGTCTTTATTTCACAGAGTTGTAACAGCTCTGTCCGCTTGAACCCTTATAGTATCTTTGGGACCACTTTCAGTCATGAGCACCCCAATCAGAAGCACTTATAATCCCAAGCCCTTTTCACATCAGATAGAGACAGAGCTAGCGAATTTGGGGAAACATTTTGACAGTTCAGGTAAAATGGCTTTCGAGCTCACAAAAAGACTTAAAGAAAAACGAGATAATTTCCTTAAGGAATAATAGATTTTTAATATGTTTCGAGAGATTGAGATGTGAATAGGAGTGAACTAGTTTAAAGACATAAGTTCTACGAGTAATGATACTAATAATATACTAGATACCTGTTTAATTGTGTAAACAAAAAAAGAAGTACTAATAAACACTTAGTTAGGACACCAGCCAATGGAGGACTTACAAAATTAAGGGCAGTAATTGTAAATGTGCAGATATGATACAGAACATGAGTGTGAATTGGTGATGCTGATGCCAGTGTTATTAATAGTTATATGAGATTTAACTATACACTTATGGCGAGTATGCTATCTCATCTATTCTAATCTACAGGTCTATCATCTATCTATCTATCTATTATTGTATGTCTATAGTGTTTATTATTTTTCTTTTTCTATTTCTGTTTATCTTTCATTATTTTTCTATTTTCCATTTTTTTGTATTAGTGTTATTTGAATACATAAACTAAATTAAAATGAAATAAAAAGTTTTTATTTTTCATTTCAGTTAACACATTTTTTTCCAGTAAAGTTTCTTTCTTTCTTTCTTTTCTTTTTATGGTTTTAGTTTTAGTTAATAACCCTGCCTGAGGCTCGAACATTATTACCCATAGATATGTACAGTATAAGAGGTTCTGGAAAAACAATCAATATCCTTTGAAGTATCTTTTAAAGTTATGTCAGAACGGTTTTCTCAGAATGGATCAATCTCACATTGAGAATCAAAAACACTATACTAGTTTTTGTGTGTACTTCTTGCAAGGCTGATTTGTCCTCTATTTATGACCTTAAGATCAAAGCTGCTCCCTTTGTATCTCATCATAAAGCCAATATTTGTTGGCCCAACTGTGAATGTTTTGTAACATAAAATTATAGAACTCTATCTGAATGCTGGTAAATGCAATTTTATCCCTGCTGAGAAAAGAAAAGAAAAAAAAGCTTCATAAAAACTTCAAATGGCCAAAGTTGATTAGCTGGTCTGTTTTAATAATTTTAGAACCACATTTTGGCTGGTCAGAGTGACTAACCAAAAGAATTATTGGTTTGTAAGACCATGACTGAGAACTGACAATTCTATTACACTTTCCCCTATGCTGCTCATTATTAATGAGAAATTAACAATATTAATAAAGTAAATTAAATAAACTATTAAACTAAACTATTATTATACTGAATTATATTATATACTAAATCATATTATCATTTTTTGAATATTTAATGATGTGACAATTATATTTAGTCAAAGTTCAAAGTGTTTTTTAATTTATTCCTTATAGGGCTGAATGAATGAATGAAGTTTCCCAGGAAACCTAGGTGCAATCACGCAGTATTCACAGTAGTGATCAACATATGATCCGCAATAACACACTCTCACACACACGTACACACACACACACATGCAAAGGATGTGGATCACAGCCCATATACTGTACAACAAACAATAGCTAAAATTCTTTTCAGCTAATAATAACTTATTATTTCAGTCATTATTATTAAAATTCTTTTAATTAAGTATTCAAAACTCTTTTAGCAATTTTTTCCCAGTGTATATCTTTGTTTTTGAATTTGGATCTTTGTAAATAAATGGCTGCAACCATTGTGCCTGCATCCATTGTTATATGTGCTTAACAGCAAGCATAGATAGGTTTTATTTGATTTATTTATTTATTTATTTTTTGTCAGTTTTAGGTGAACATCCTCCACTTACCTCAAAAATATAAAAGACGTAATGGGCAAGTATTCTGTGAAGCGGCTTCCTGAAAGGCAATTATACTAAACCCAAAATTGCAGTATTTAAAAGAAGTGGTCTCATATAAATAGTTTCAGTCAAGGTGAATCTTATCGGCTGACAGCTTTCTTTGCTTCTCGGTAAGAAACTGAAGATACTTTCACATTCAGACTTTAGTAGGATTTCCAAGTTAGTTTAAAACCACAAAACCCAGACACTGAATGATTTCATACTGCAGACTTTACAAGATTCCAAGGTAATTCTTTTTTCCTTAACTTCACAAATGCTTTGCACAAATACTACACTGTTATGAAAGTACGCAGAAATAAGTAATGCATGCTGATATTCACCGTTTATTTGTGTTAGCATTGCTAATGACTCATATTGGAGGGCTCTTAAATGGCATGAATGAGAGTTCAGTGGTCGCTAGTGAAGGTTTTGGGATGCTGTTTGGGGTTTTGGGTGCCAATTAACCACTTAACATTTAAATAATATAATTTTCCTGCAGATCTAAAGTGGTTCGAACTTAGTGCCCATAAGGCAAGGTGGGAGATTTCAAACTTGCGTTCTTCCAGGGGTTTTGGGGTGGCCGTTGAGATATATTATATCAGCGTTGCCCATTCAAAAACCTGTACAGGTCAACCACTACTAATTTAAGATTCAAACCAAAAAAACAAACCTGGCCTTAACCCAAAGCTATGTATAGAATCTGAACCATAAGGCCACACCTCGATACAAATCTCAAATCTCTATTCTTAAGGCTCCAGTACACTTAAAGAGAAATAGAAGAACAAACGGGTGTGATGTCATTTCAAACTAAATCTGGCCAAAGGAAGATTTGGAGTTTCTTCTAATGGTGCACAAATGCATTTAATACATTCAAACTGCTACTGGTCCATGATGATTTCTTATTTTCTTTGATGTGGGAATTCTCTCTGATTCATTTCTTTACATAGTCTGTCAAGGTCAAATATGAAGAGCGAAAAAAAAATCTTTCTGAGATTGTATCGGGGAGAGAGGGCCTTTAGTTTGACTTTGATCTGACTCCCGTGATCCGTCATTTGATCTGATCAGAATCTCATGATCTGATTTGATCCCAAAATCAACATCTGAGTGCACCCAGTATTACAGGATACTATCAGATGACAAACTCCTGTCAAGAACTGAATTTTAAACTATACTATAAAGATAAAGAAATGTGTATTGTCTTGTGCTTGTTTCTTTTCCGCACGTGTATTCTATTTTAAAGGGATAGTTCACTTAAAAATGAAAATTCTGTCATTTATTACGCACCCTCATGTCGTTCCAAACCCGTAAGATTTTCGTTCATCTTCGGAACACAAATTTAGTTATTTTTGATGAATTCTGAGAGCTTTCTTTCCCTGCATAGACAGCAACGCAACTACCACGTTCAAGGCCCAGAAGGGCAGTAAAGACATCGCTAAAATAGTTCATGTGACATCAGTGGTTCGACCTTAATTTTAAGAAGCTATGAGAATACTTTTTTGTTCAAAGAAAACAAAAATAATGACTTTATTCAATGATTTCTTCTCTTTCGGGTCATTCTCCCCTGTGCATTCATGACGGTACCATGACGCATACATGTGCATTCCTCTGCTTGTAAACAAAGCACAGCGCATGCGTCGTGATGCTCTCGTGAATGGTGGCGGAGACTGACCCGAAAGAAGAATTGTGATAAAGTCGTTATTTTTGTTTTCTTCACAAAAAGTATTCTCAAAAACAGTATTAATTTGTGTTCTGAAATGATGACGGTCTACTGATTTGGAACGACATAATTTAATGACTGAAGTGGGTGAACTATCCCTTTAAGACCAAGGCTTCACTCTCTCTCCTTTTCTCTGTGTGTTTAACCTTGTCTACCTCAGGGTTGGCCTTACCATGGAGCTTGCAGCTTTGTCCTTGAAACAAAGAACACCCCAAAATTTGATGCAGAGCCTCCTCATTCATAGCCCACATGCTTGCACAGCAGGACAGCATGGCCTTTCGTAAGTGTGTACAGGTCCTGCTCCGTTACAGCTTGGCTCCATTGTGCCACCCAGGATCCACTAGGACCCATCCAAGATTTCTTCACACAGTTCCCAGACTCTGCAGTCAATCCCAGCCAAATGGGTAAGGATCAAATGTACTTTTCTTGTTGTTTCACATAATGCTTGGTTTCTGTACTTATCTTAAATATCTTAAAACAAGTCACACCATCCAAGTAATATATCGTCACCGCATTAAAAGCCACCTTCATGAGCAGTGTAGCCAATGTAGGTTTGACTATTTTTATGTGCCCTTTAATTGAATTTACAATAAAAATACATAATTGTAATGCCAGATGTGGAAGTCACATCTTTGTTTTTTTTTTTTTTTTTTAAAGCGGGTTAGAATACACATAATCTGCGCTGTCGCTAGTTAACTGCACACAGACCCGGTCTATTAAACCTTAAGGTACAGTATTACTGTAAATAAAGAGTAATTTTTAACAGAAAGTCTATATTCTACAGTAGTGGAGATAAATTACAGTTTACGGTAAGTTCGGGCCTAATGGTTAGAGAGTTGGACTCTTAACACAAAGGTTGTGGGTTCGAGTCTTGTTTTTGTAGGTGGGGGGAGTGAATGTACAGCGCTCTCTCCCACCTTCAATACCATGACTGAGGTGCCCTTGAGCAAGGCACCGAACCCCCAACTGCTCCCCGGGCGCCGCACATAAATGGCTGCCCACTGCTCCGGATATGTGTTCATGGTGTGTGTGTGTTCACTACAGTGTGTGTGCACTTGGATGGGTTAAAATGCAGAGCACAAATTCCAAGTATGGGACACCATGCTTGGCCACATGTCACGTCACTAGTTATGTTTTGCTTGAGTGAAAATTCTAACACATTATACTTCATATCACACTCTGATAATACCCTTCTTGTTTGATTCAGCCATTCTCTGATGAAAGATAGATAATGTATGCAATGAATGACTAACTGTTATTTCTCTTAGTAACTAGTAGGTTTGTGTGCGTGTGTAGAAGTGCAAGTAGTAGTGTAAACTTGACCTGAGATGTGACATAGTTTCTCATGAAGAAAAGTTTTTGTCCATACAAAAAAAAAATAAAAATCTTTTGTGTTCAACATAATAATAAAAATCATTTTGGTTTGGAATGGCATGAGGGTGAGAAAATGATTTTTTGTATGTACTGCATTTCCTAAAACCTGAAAATAGCACGTGTGTAAGGAATTTTAAATCAGCTCATTATAGCATTGGCTTTGGGAATGTTTTGCCCACAGCATCTCTTTGAAAGATCACTAGAACTCTGAATGCACTCATTATTTTATACATCACATGACCTTAGACCTTTGTATTCTTAGCTTTAATGCATTCAATATACAGAAGAAACATTTGCTCTCTTCAGCATTGTGTGGTGAACAGCAAATCTACTTTAGTAATTTGCTTTTATTAGACTCTAAAATAAGGTGAAATAGCCCACTCTTATCAACCCACCGGGGTTCCACAGGAATCAGAGGTGCTTTTCTTCTCCACCCACCCACATCAGATTGTTTGGAACAGCCTGTAATCAGATGGTGTTTCTATCCATGCTGCGCAGATAACACAAACTCATCCCCCCATCTGCCTTTGCATCTGTAATCTGAGAAAAGATCTGTGCATTCTTTGACATATCAGACTGGATGGCTACCGATTGCTTTTGACTCAAGCTCAACAAGACTGTCTTCTCACTCCTGGCCAAAACCCCCCTCCACCAAATTTCTCTTGATCATGCAAAAATATAATGAGTACTTTCTCGAAAAACTACTCCACCCAGCTCCTCATTAAAGTCCTGGTCCTCTTACACGACCGGGCTCTCAGAATCCTGGAAAATCTTTTCTACTCATTCCTTTTCCTGATAGGCCGCCAGTATTTATTAGAATTCAGTGTCAAAGGCTTGGTCTCGATCATCAAGAGCTATATATCAGGCTGGCCATTATTATCAGCCGTTTCTGGTCACCTATCCATTCTGTATTTCCACCTGAAGGATTGTGCTCATCCAGGTCTAGAAAACCCATCAACCCTGCACATCGGTGAAACAAAGCTACAATTACTGACACGTGATTGGACTCTCCAACTATATTTAGACAAAGCCTTGTGTTACCCATCCTTCAGACTCAACCAAACTAGATCTAAGTGTCTTTTGCTCATACACTCTTAAAAATAAAGGTGCTTCAAAAGGTTCTTCCCGCGATGCCATAGAAGAACCATTTTTGGTTCCACAAAGAAGCATTCAGTCAAATGTTCTTTAAAGAACCATCTCTTTTTTATTTTTTTGTAATCTGAAGAACCTTCTTTCGCCTACAAAGAACCTTTTGTGAAACAGGTTTTGTTAAAGGTTCTTTATGGAACCATTTAGACAAAAAGGTTCTTCTATGGCATCGTGAAGCACCTTTATTTTTAAGAGCGTACAGCAGTAAAATACGTTTGTCAGTCCAATTTCTGTGCTCTTCAGTAGGGTCATAAATATTGTAATTACGAGTTCTGAGCAAATCGGAGCAGGAAGTTGTACTCACGTGCTACCTGAGTTGTCGAGTCGTGACGTTGGAAGTGGTGTGTCAGTTTTAAACGTTTCGAAAATGCTGGTCTATAATATACATAATGTAAAAAAAATTAAAGATTAGTAAAAAAAATTAAAACAGAGATTATCAAGAGAAAGATATGTGTAGTGAATTATAATAAATTATAATGCAAGTTATTTTCATTTTACATGATGTATTTCAATTAGCCGATTAAGTTAATCACAATTTACTTTATGTAACGCATACATTTAGCTTTGATAGCCTACCATGTATAATTAAGTGATGTAAATAAAACACTTATTTATACAAGAAAATGTGATTAAATTAATTCAGATGTAGTTAATTTGGGTGACAATGAAATGTGTCTCCTGTGCATAGTGCATGAGTCATCACTGAAAAGTCTAGAATGGGAACAGTCACACGAAAAATCTGACATGGCATTTGTCATCTGCTTCACAGAACCACCTAATTCACTTAAATTAGAAATGCAAATTGTCCCAAAGCAAGTTTGCAAAGAATAATCACTTATAAACCTAGACTGTTTTGGAATAAACTCTTATGTCTGACTGAAATTGTGCCAGTCAGATTTTTGCAAAGTTGGACTAACAGACTTAGATAATATGATTTGTAGCTCAACATGGTCCAGCATGTATACACATTAATCGACCTACAGTTGGCCTCGCTGTTGTGCGCATGAGATGTTGTGTATTTAATGACTAAAAATATTCAGTTACGCATAGTGTCATGTATACAAGTACAGACAAATAACGAAACCCATAACTCAATTATGACTGTTCACATAAACGCAATGACAAGGACAAATGCCCCAGTCAGGGTCATTTTTCTTGTCTTGAGAGGACGGTAATCTACTTTTCATTTTCTACATTTTCTGAGTTTTGCTATTTAACAGAAGATTTTAACAGAAGGCCAGAAGATCATGTTTAATGTCATGATGTTCTTTGACAAATGTCTAATTAAAGTTTTTTTTTTTTTTCATTTGGTCTGGGATCACAAAATTCAAAGGTGTCCGTTGAGTGTGTCATTGTCTGTATTTTACAGGCAATTCATTAATGCCTAACTGAGCAATCATCAAGGGCACATGAACGATTAAGAGATTGCAAACACATTGAATGATTAAAACTAATCAACATCCTTGTGTAAACAAGAGTTAAATTAGTGCAGAACACTGCAGATTCTACCCCTTTAAAATGCATACTAAAAAGCTAATAAAATAACCATTGTTTCTGCTCAGAAACTGAATTTCACTTTAACACTATTTGACTCATCAAGTCAATCCATTGTTTACAATTCTATTTTTACTTGTTTTTTTTGTGTCTTTTTATCCGTCAGTAATAATGCCTCTACCAAGAACATCAGTGCAATGAAATGAGTTCAGTGTGTTTATCTGTGTGTGTTCTCAGTTCCTCGGGCTCTAAAGTGCTGGTGCACTTTGTAAATCAGTCGGGGGTAAAGAGCAGTGTGTTTGTCACAGAGGGAGAGACTCTTCTAGACGTTGTCATCAAGAAGAATCTTGACATCAGTGGCTTTGGTAATGAGACCATTTTTTGTGTTATTTTGGCTTCATGCAATCAATCTAAGTCTCATCTGTTTTAAATGTGTGTGTGTGTGTGTGTGTGTGTGTGTGTGTCATGGCTCAGTAATGATGTTCCTACAACTTGTTTTCCATTTAGCTTATTCTAAACCATTTTGTTATGGCTTACATGTGACAAAATAATTTTTACTTCAGCATGAAAGTTTGCATGCTGAATTTCAGTCAGCATGAAATAGAAATGCTCATCTTTTCTTATCTGATGTGATGTAGCCTATATTTCACTGAAACAGCTTCTTAAGCCAGAGTAAAAAATCTGGGGTGGGACTTGATAATGTGCAGTATATTGAGAATTGATTGAATATAAAGATCTGTGCTGGATCAATTTTATGTTCCGATCCTCTTTCTAAAAACAAGTTATATTTCTTGTTATTATTGTTATACTTAACTTACATAAAAAATTATATAGATAGATAGATAGATATACTGCAGATATAGATATAGTAGATATGTTACATTTATATGAACTTATAAATAGTTCTGTAAGATTATATCTTGCTCTGGTGTCATAATCTTTTTTTTTCCAGCTCCCACACACATATGACTTCTTTGTAGCATTTGTCGAAGCTGTCAAAAGGAAGGTGCTCTCTCTTGCTGACACATACAACTGAAAAAACATTGAGAATACCCAACTGCGCCTATAAACTGTTTATTTTTGCTGTGATATTCTTACCTTATACCGTAAAACACGAAATCAATTTGCATCATTTTTTTATATTTTATTAATATTTTTGCATTTTACATACAGGTGCATTTCAATAAATTTGAATGTCGTGGAAAGTTCATTTATTTGAGTAATTCAACTCAAATTGTGAAACTCGTGTATTAAATAAATTCAATTTACACAGACTGAAGTAGTTTAAGTCTTTGGTTCTTTTAATTGGAATTATTTTGGCTCACATTTCACAAAAACCCACCAATTCAATATCTCAACAATTTAGAATATGGTGACATGCCAAAAAGTTAATCAACTAAAAACACCTGCAAAGGTTTCCTGAGCCTTCAAAATGGTCTCTCAGTTTGGTTCACTAGGCTACACAATCACGGGGAAGACTGCTGATCTGACAGTTGTCCAGAAGATAATCGTTGACACACTTCACAAGGAGGGTAAGCCCCAAACATTCATTGCCAAAGAAGCTGGCTGTTCACAGAGTGCTGTATCCAAGCATGTTAACAGAAAGTTGAGTGGAAGGAAAAAGTGTGGAAGAAAAAGATGCACAACCAACCGAGAGAAACGCAGCCTTATGAGGTCGAACTGTCAAGCAAAATCGATTCAAGAATTTGAGTAAACTTCACAAGGAATGGACTAAGGCTGGGGTCAAGGCATCAAGAGCCACCACACACAGACGTGTCCAGGAATTTGGCAGTTGTCATATTCCTCTTGTTAAGCCACTCCTGAATCACAGACATGTCAGAGGTGTCTTACCTGGGCTAAGGAGAATTATAACTGGACTGTTGCCCAGTGGTCCAAGTCCTCTTTTCAGATGAGAGCAAGTTTTGTATTTCGTTTGGAAACCAAGGTCCTAGATTCTGGAGGAAGGGTGGAGAAGCTCACAGCCCAAGTTGCTTGAGGTCCAGTGTTAAGTTTCCACAGTCTGTGATGATTTGTGGTGCAATGTCATCTTCTGGTGTTGGTCCATTGTGTTTTTTGAAACCAATGTCACTGCACCCCAACCCCTTTCCCCAAGAAATTTTGGATGCTTCCTTCTGTTGACCAGCTTTTTGGAGATGCTGATTTCATTTTCCAGCAGGATTTGGCACCTGCCCACACTGCCAAAAGCACCAAAGTTGGTTAAATGACCATGGTGTTGGTGTGCTTGATTGGCCTGCAAACTCGCCTGACCTGAACCCCACAGTGAATTTATGGGGTATTGTCAAGAGGAAAATGCGAAACAAGAGACCAAAAAATGCAGATGAGCTGAAGGCTACTGTCAAAGAAACCTGGGCTTCCATACCACCTCAGCAATGCCACAACTGATCACCTCCATGCCACGCCGAATTGAGGCAGTAATTAAAGCAAAATGAGCCCCTACCAAGTATTGAGTACATGTACAGTAAATGAACATACTTTCCAGAAGGCCAATAATTTACTAAAAATGTTTTTTTATTGGTCTTATGAAGTATTCTAATTTGTTGAGATAGTGAATTGGTGGGTTTTTGTTCAATGTGAGCCAAAATCATCACAATTAAAAAAACCAAAGACTTAAACTACTTCAGTCTGTGTGCCCTGAATTTATTTAATACACAAGTTTCACAATTGTTGAATTACTGAAATAAATGAACTTACGACATTCTAATTTATTGAGATGCATCTCCTGTATATATTTTACTATCATCCCACAAATCATTATTTCTGTCAGTGCAAACATTAAAATATATGAAAGGTACTATGTACAGAAATTATGTTTACCTATTTATTTAGATGCTTTGCATTCTTGAATAAAAAGAATAAAAATGTTTTTGGTATTCTTAGCAACAACAAAAAAACAATAAAAAATGTGGTTCTGTTCTTATCCTGGTAGGTTTAGGGGTAGGGTTAGAGTAAGGAGATATAAAACGCCAGTTGTACTATAAAAACCCCTTACATGTACGTCTATGTGAATGTCCCCATAACACATCGAACTCAATGTGTGTGTGTGTGTGTGTGTGTGTGTCTCTTATGCGCTGCGGGGCACTTTGGCCTGTTCCACCTGTCACCTGATATTTGAGGAGAGTGTGTATGACAAACTGGAGCCAATGGTGGATGAAGAGGTTGACATGCTTGATTTGGCTTACGGACTCACCAAGACGTAAGACACCTGGATCTAAAGTGTCACTGTAAAGTCAGTATAGCTTTAAGTGATTTAGAATTATTCATCCAGTGCTAATCACAGACATCCGTCTCCTGCATATTGATAGCGACACGCTCCTGACTCTCGCAAATGGGAAACTCATAGACTCCTGGAAATCGAGTGAGAGAGAGGGAAGCCCCGTTTCCAGGGTATTAATATGCAATTTCAGTGATCCAGTAACAAATTGTTTGCGAACATGCAGTTACCATTTCCACCTTGTATACATGCATCTTGAATGTGTCTCCGATAAGCATCACATCCTGCATCGCAATGTGCACAAATGCTATTGAATGAATCACCCCGAGTATGTTGATTATGTTTGAGCATGAAAGCAAATTAAAAGGATAAGGGACAATAGCTATGATTTTGGTGCTAACATTACTTTAATTTAAGAGTTTTATTCATGTATTATTCATGGCTGGGTGTGGGGGTAATGCTACCTCCCTGAAATGAGTTTTTGCAGGGTGGGATGTCTGTAATCACAGCATCTTAGACAATAAAGAAATTATTTCACTTAAATGGTTGGTGAATTATGACAAGAAAAAGAGTACTGTAAGATATCAACAATGCGCAAATGAAATAGAACTGAGCTGAGCACAAGTAAACTGAAGTGGATTGCTATCAGGTTAATTATCTCAATCTTTTTTTTTGTTCATTTTGCTAATGATTTTTGCTGCTGTTCTGTCATTGGCTCAGATCTCGTTTGGGGTGTCAGGTGACTGTGGAGCGCTGGATGGACGGAATGACAGTTCACGTTCCGCAAGAGATCAAAGATCAGCGAGGAAAACAAGAGGCAATGAGAAGCAAATGATACACAAGCAGTCACATGTACAATTTCCATGTTAACTTAACACTTAATATACAGTAAGATCTGTTTTTCTTTTCCAATGCTGTTTTTGTTTTGTTCTGTTTTGAAGCATGTGAATATGGTACTTTGAAATTACACAAAACAATAAAATGAATGTGACCCACTAGTATGCCTCTGTATATCACCCCAAAAAAATCTTAACACAGCCACGAATAGGGTGAATATTTCTTTCCTTAAAGGGGTCATGACATGAGAAATTAATTTTGCCTTGATCTTTTGCCGCAGCTAGGCTTTTGACCGGCACAAAAAAAGGGAACACATCACTCTGGTGCTATATTCTCTCCACTGGCTACCAGTCAAGTATAGGATTGATTTTAAGATTTTATTATTGGTTTTTAAAGCTATACACAACTTGTCCCCAAATTATATTAGTGATCACTTAGGGTCTTACACATTGGCTAGGTCACTTAGATCAGTAAATCAGTCATTGTTGACTGTTCCTCGGTCCAAAAAGGTGACTGTGCCTTTTCAGTAGTAGGTCCACAATTGTGGAACGGTCTTCCCCTGTATATTCGGCAGGCTCCGTCTATAGAGGTTTTTAGGTCCCAGTTGAAGACACATTTTTTAGTCTGGCCTTTGAAGTAGGGAAAGTTTGATTTGGGAACCTTTTATAAATGTTTGTTATTCTTGTGTGTAAGTTATGTGTGTGTGTTTTATTTTTATTCTTAAAGGGGTCATATGATGCGATTTCAATTTTTCCTTTCTCTTTGGAGTGTTACAAGCTCTTGGTGCATAAAGAAGATCTGTAAAGTTGCAAAGACTAAAGTCTCAAATCCAAAGAGATATTCTTTAAAAAAGTTAAAACTCGACCACGCCCTCCTAAAACACCACGTTTAAACACGCCCCCACATGTCTACATCACGATGTAGGAAGATTTGCATAATGCTGCCCAAATGTTCACGCAAAGAAAGAAGGTGTAACTTTTATTCTCGCTGTAGTATTGTTGCTGCCGCCATGTCGTGAAGGCACTGTGCGTTTTGTTGTGAAAGCGAACTACTTTGTTTGGCCTTCCAAAAGAGTACGATATCCGCTTCGTCATGCCTGGAGCTGATCCGTGCTGGTCGCTGAGGAAATACATCAACTTTGCGCTGTGGATCGCCGGATCGGCTTTCACCGTGGACGAAGCGGAGTCCAGCCCGGGGTCGTCACATGTGGTTGCCGCAAGCCGGCCGTCCGCGCTGTTCTCAGCCTCCCGCCACCGCTCACAGTCTACCGCCAGCCTCCGCTCAGTTTAGCTTGCCGTTGTTTTGTTGTGAAAGCAAAACTCCTTTGTTTGGTCTTCCAAAAGTGGACACGACTAGAAATCAGTGGTTAAGTTGTATTTACAACACTGTTCCAGAACAACCCAAATGTCAAACAAGTCAACCCAAATTTCAGATGTGTGCAGCGCATTTTATGGAGGACTGTTTTCTGGTCCTGGTAGAGTAGACTACAATGCGGCTGTTCTGACTCACAGACTGTAAGTACATTTTCATTTAAAGGATTTGCCACAGATGACTCAAACGCGAGTGTTGAGCAGTGTAGAGTAGCGCTTGTTTGTCATTTCTCCGATCACAAATGCAGACATGGTTTTATGTTTACAAGGCGCGATGCAACGCGTAAAAAGACAGTATATTTCATTATAATCTGTAATTATGTCCCCCTGGATGCAACAAATGCCTCATTTATAAAGGCTTTTAATGTTTTTGTCTCCGGCCGGACAGGGCATCACAATAATGGTAAAGGGCGTAACATTTCCGTCACACACTTGAGGTATTAGGCCAATCACAACACACGTTTCATAGCTTAAACCGTCCTCTTCATTATAAACAACACAATTATTTCATCATGCTCAGAAAACGGCTTGTTTTGGATCTGAGGTGCAAGATCACGTCATCCGGGCACAAACATTTGCATAAACACTGCCTCCAGAACAAGACATCGATGAATAGCCCCACCCACTGGCATTCAGTCACTTAAAGGGTTAGTTCTCCCAAAAATGAAAATTAGTCCATAAATTACTCACCCTCAAGTCATCTTAGGTGTATATGACTTTCTTTTTTCAAACGAATCCAGTCGGAGTTATATTAAATTGTCTTTGATCTTTCAAGCTGTTTAAGGCCACTCAGCGGGTGTTGCATGCATCATTCCAAAAGCAGTTACATAAAATGCTCCCATCCATAAAAAAAAGTGTCTCACATGGTTCTGGGGGCTGAACAAAGGCCTTCTGTAGCGAATCGATGTGTTTTTGTAAGAAAAATATCCATATTAAAAACGTAATAATCACTTTAATGTAGCTTGCACTCACTGTTGTAAAGGGAAGCAGTTCCGGGTGGATGACGTATGAGGTCAGCGCTGCGCATGCGCCACTCAGAAGTGACACACGCGGAAACACGGGGGAGAGATCAAAACAAAACAACGTTCACTAATTAGAAGTACAAACTGAGGATTTGTAAAGAAAAACGTCAGAGGACTTTGATATAAGCCAAGAGGAGACTGGTTTCCTTTGCTAAAGTAAGGAAACTTTCCTTCCTTTACTCCTGTTAACAAACGTTGGTTTTCACGAGACTCACCGGCGCATGCGCAGCGCTGACCTCATACGTCATCAGCCTGGAGCTGCTGCTCGCGGCTTCCCTTTACAACAGTGAGTGCAAGCTAGATTAAAGTGATTATTACTTTTGAATATGGATATTTTTCTTACAAAAATGCATCGATTCGCTACAGAAGGCCTTTGTTCACCCCCCGGAGCCGTGTGAGACACTTTTTTTTATTGGATGGGCACATTTTATTTAACTGCTTTTGGACTGATGCATGCAACACCCGCTGAGTGGCATGAAACAGCTTGAAAGATCAAAGACACTTTTTAATATAACTTCGACTGGATTCGTCTGAAAGAAGAAAAGTCATATACACCTAGGATGACTTAAGGGGGAGTAATTAATGGGCTAATTTTCATTTGTTGGTGAACTAACCCTTTAATGACGCTGTCCGGCGTAAAAGCAAAAAGAAATTTCAATAACTGCAGCTATCTTGTCTACACTGGATGCGTGTTCGCTTTCTGACACAGTCCACGTGCTTGAGTCTGTCATCAATAGGACAAAAGGAGTGAAAGAATGTTCACTTTGACGCGTTTGGTTTAAACAGCTCATTCACATCTTTGTACAGATATCAGAATGATCCCAGTGTAAGGAACAAGTGGATAGGTTATTTTTAATGGCATCCCGGATCGTGTCAGATGATCAAGAGCCTAGAATTAGGGGGAGATGCCAGAGGACATGTCCCTACCAATATCCAGCAACTACCAAATTGTCCCTAGCAATAATTTTGATCAAAAAATTAAATATATGTACTGTATATGTTTTTTTGTAATTTCGGATGCATCTGAAATATGTCATATTATTGATATTAGTCACCTAAGAAGTTGAAGTAAATATGTCAGAAAACTGTTCTTTCAAGGACGCACATTTAATACATGATGGGCAGAGTAAGAATGTGTCGCACACCAGAGAAGAAGCCGCATCTATAGCTCACACGTATCGCCCCCAGTTAAGACAGCAGTACAAAACAGTTAATAGAAAAGTTCACTTCAGGAATGAACAAAGTTTGAATTAGTTTGAAGTACGGTGTTTGGCAAAACAGAGCAAACGGAAAGAGAAAGCGCGATCTATGGCTATTATTAGCTCTCTATATAAAGCATACTGACAGAAAGACAAACATTGTGCTGAAAGATGCTCAGCACACAATCTTCAAGCCTAGGATGAAGTCATTATGTACATTTCCAATAATTTGGGAAAAATATAATGTGATTTTATGGAAAACTATGTGAGTGGCACTCTGTGGTGTGGCAGGATTTGTATTAGTATGTTGATACTGTTGTAGCGTCTGGACCACTCAAACACACAATATGTATTTTGTTAGCTAGATTTAACAAATACTCTGTAACACCCCAGGAAGCCGAACAGGCCCCTGGTTCCATAGCAACACTGACACCAGATACATTTACGATCTAAAGGAATGTGAGCAGAGATTCTCACTGCATTTTCCAGAGCAAGAGGCACAATGCACAGTAGAAATGGACATTTCTACTAATTAATTCTGGAAAACCTTTCTTTGAATGAACACGCATGATCCTTCAGGTCATGGTGTATATTATTGTCATAGTGTATTTTGTCTTTGAAATTATATACTGTTATGCAGATTTATAATCGAAACACACTCCTGTCATCATTTCACTATAAGTAACTCTACCATGTTTAGTATCTATGAATTCATATTCGGATGATCTAATTGAGAATGTATATTGAATGTTTACACCTACGCAACATATTAGTGTTCTAAGAACTCTTACTAGTTTGTGCATCAACACCCAAGCGAATTGCATATGCGAAATACCATGCTTAGAGATAAAGGGTCGTAAAACCCTCCAGCAATGGCAACCTCCCTCCCTCCCCCTTGGAATTCTTCCTTTCATTGGACAACCCACCTTGATAGGGGGGCGTTGCAAAAAAAAAACTCTACTCTTCTTCTCCGACCTTAAAGGCACCACACCAGGGACCCGCCCAGAGTCGTTTGTTTGAATTCTGAGAAGATGTGAGCTATAATGCTCCAGGACATCCTAAGCTCGTGCCGGGCTTCGGCCTCGACCTTTCCATTTCCCCAAGATTCTCTGACTCAAACTGGTTCTTTCTCATCAACCAACTTCAGCATGATCTTGGGCCTTAAGATTGCATCAGAATCTCTTTCAGACAGACGAGACCTTCAAGTATGCAAACTTAGTCTTATTAATTGATACACTAAATATCATTTTAAGTATCAGTTGCCCACTTTTAACCAATTGTGTTTGAACTGAGAATCTGATGTTTCCCTCAGGTGTAGATCTGTTGAATATGCAAATGGTTCCATAAATTGCATTCCTTATGTCTCTTCTCTGTACTGAGTTAAGCTTTAACCCTTTCCTATACCAACTGTATGCGTGTGTGTGTGTGTATGTGTATGTTAGACCAGTTTATGTGTTTATGTAGTATGTTAGACTAGTTTAAGTGTTTATGTAGTATGTTATACTAGTTTAAGTGTTTATGTAGTTAATAAACCTTACTTGTATCACACTTGACGTGGTTCATTGTTTGCTCATAACTGGAGTCACTTAATCATGCAGATTTACGTTACAAACTTATAGAATTGTACATTAAGAAGGTTATTTCCTTTAACCAGGTAATTAACGTTCTTAGAATTGACAAGATAGTTTACCCTGAGAGGTCAGCTAAATATCTACAGCGTATCTAAATATTCATAATTAATTATAACTAGTTATGATTAATTATTCATATTTCCCATGAGCTGATTCGCTACACTGTTTCCTATGCAATGACGTTATCCAATAATAACAGTGGCCGATTCCTGACAAGCCTTAAAGGACACGCCCCTTAAAACAGGTAATTTTAGACAGAGGGTCAGAATGAGGGTTGAAAATAATCATTTTTACTAGGGCTGGGTTTTGACACAAATTTCAAGATTCGATTTGATTCTCATTCACAAGCTTGCAATTCGATTCGATTCCCAGTTCGATTCGATTCAATTCAATATCGATTATTTCGGATATATATCAGGTACACATGCAACATTTTCTCAAGGAAAAAAAAATCGCTTAAAGGTGACCTATTATGCCCCTTTTTACAAAATGCAATATTGGTCTTGGGTGTCCCAGAATGTGTCTGTGAAGTTTCAGCCCAAAATAACCAACAGATCATTTATTATAACAGCTGGAATATGTCATTTTTGGGGTGTGTCTAAAAAAAGAGCTGATTTGGAGTGTATCGCTTTAAATGCGAATGAGCTGCATATTCCCGCCCCATCTCCAGAAGATGGCATCGCGTATATGTCTCTCTGCATTGCATATCTACAACAATAAACAGCCGGTAGAAGCAGCATGACTGAGAGCGAGAGACCCGGTGTCGTACATATGGGAAGCCAAATGCACTGAAAGTGGGACGAAACAGCTCAATGTTACAGAGCTTGCGCCACGCTGACCCGTCATCGGCATGGATCAACTGACCGAGCCGTGCGACCGCGCTACCGAACGAATCTCACGCTACGAACGACGCAAACTAATCTCACAAGCGCGGCGCTGATCAGTTAAAAAAATACTTAATGTACGCACACAAATACGGTTAAAACGCTAAGCACTATAACGACATGACATTCACAAAAGAGTCTGGAGTGATACACGTATTTAGGTATATTTTGAGGCGCATTACCTTGAAAAATCAAAGTAACCCACAGCGTCCTCAGCAGCTCAGATGTTGGGAGAAAATGAAGACTCTTATGTTCAGTCTTACATCCAAACACAGAGAATCGGGATTGCTTTCAAGGCGTTGTTGACGTTACAGCTGCTCGAGTGCGGAGAAAATGAAGGACCGCGTACAACCACTGAAGGCGGAAACTAGGGGCGAATTCCAAACAGAAGTGAGCATCCTTATGCCCTACTCCCTTCGAAGGGCAGAACCCTTGAAGTGTGTTCTTTGAAGGGTGTAGGGAATTACTGTCTCATAAAAGTGTTTGGAACTCCCTTGGCGAAGGGAATGACTGACCAAATGTTACCTTGACAATGCTGCGAGGTGTTAGTTGCATTTCGGGGGAAGGGTCCATAGACCCTCATAGTTGGCCCTTTGGTTAGGTGAGGGGGCGTTAGATATTATTTGTTAAATATAACAAATATTTGTGTGTCTGATTGGTCCAGTTTTGAGGTGTGTGTATGGACTGTCAATCAACGCACAAGTGTGGATATTCACTGTACTTCAGAATTACAGATACTACGTTTTGAAAGTATGTCCAAAATAAGAAGTTTCACATGTCATCTGAACAAGTAAGTAACATGTCTGCCATGTTTGTTCTGACCAACTAAAAAAAAAGTTTTACAATAAATCGTGCTGCCAGTGGTGAATAAATCTAATGAACGCAAAGTGAGCTCAGATCAGGTCAAACCGTGCAAATTATTATGGTTATACTTTGACATAATCGGGCTAAGGCAAGGAGATCGTTTTGAACACTTGTTGGTTATGTACTTGCTCAGATATTGATTTTGGATAATTTTAACCCAAAAAAGTTACATGGAGCAACTGCTAGCTTGAAAGTCCTTTAAAAATGTATTACAATAATTGGCACGTATAGCACCAAGCCTTTTTACACTGTGCATTAGACCTTTAATGGACTCACCTCCAACTCACCTGCATGTTTGGAAGTTTAAAACCACATCCTTCTGGATCCATGTGAATGTGTGAGTCAAACTGGATACTTCAAACAGCAAGTTAATACTATTGTTAGGCGCTCACCGACAAGACCATTAGATCAATACTGCTTAAAGCTTCGTGCTAGTAAGTCAAAGGTCCTACATCCAAAGAAAACCCAGGCGGTGAACTCAAGAATCACCTTATAACCTATGCTTAACCTCAGGCTGTTCTGGGGGCACTACATGTCACAGATAGTATAAGAAAACAACCAGCTTTACACCCGCTTTGCTTGAAGAGGTTGTTAATTAATATCCAATATGTCTAGGCCTCATGTATTGTTATTCTTCAACATTCTTTTAAATTGTGTTCTCCCCCCCCCCCCCCCCCCCCTACCAATTTCTCAGTTATTAGATACAGACTCTTTTTATACTTTGCTTTTTGCAGATTAATGTTTTTGTTTTGGTAATATATTATTATATATAATATATATATATATATATATATATATATACATTAAAGAATTGGCTTCCTTTCAATTCATAAATCAATTTGAATGGATTTAACCCCCCCCCATTTGGCCACACCCCATATAACCGTAAATTACACTTACACGATGGGTTTTGTGAAACATGCTTAAATTCAAATTTGTTTGCTCCCTAAATTCAAGTTCAGTTCAGAAGTTCAGTTCTGATAGGTGTAATGCACACTTGACAGAAAACAAGACGAGTGCTGGGTGTCATGACAATGGCGACTCAAACATTTTATTATTGTAAGGCCAGATGCTAACACCTAAGCTGAACAAAAACTTGAACAGCAATCGTTTGCAGAATTGCAAGCACTGGTATTTCTTTCTGTAAATGCAAATGTACTTTTCTTATTAAAATTTAATTTCTAAAAGGGATATTTCCATTAGTAATTATTGTTTGATGTTCTAATAAACAGCCACTGTACACAGAATTGACATATAAAATATAAACAAAACATGGTTAGATTTCATTAACAGATAACAGATAGCACACTCCCACACACATTACAACACATACTAATAATGAAACACAAATTTCACAACTCCAGTTGTCTGTAGCGAGGAACTTGTTCATGCAAACTGTCATCAGCAGCTGTCAGAATGATCAGCATGCTAAACCTGGTTGTCTAAATCATGTTGAGAGTGTAAGAGTACTTTATTATAACGTAATGATCTGTGATACAGATAGCACTGCATTAAAAGTACTTTTCTGGTATTTGTTTTTTTCATCTATTAATCCAATCTATCTGCTTATCCATCCAGAAAGATTGCCGCAATATTGAGCCAATAAATACAAACACAAACTAAAAGATTATATGGAAAACATCCTGTGCTTCTGATTATTTGATGTTTTCCTTAGACATTTTGCACAAGAATAAGCAGTGAAGGGTAGTAACGGATTACATGTAATCTGGATGATTACATCTGTAATCAGATTCCAAAAATGTAATACTTGTAATTAGGTTATATTACATTTTAAAATGCTCATAATCAGATTACATTTACTTCTTATGGATTACATGATTACAAATTCCTTTCTAAAAAATTCTACTGTGTCATATCATTTAGCTTTGAAAATACACAATATAGAATGGCCCCATAAATGTCATGCAAATTAATTTGCGAATCATGCTTCTGAGTTTGAGGATGAAAGCACCTCTCAGTCCATGTTAATATTTATTTATAATAATTTAACAACACATTCACATGTTCACAGTTCTCTGATGTCATGACATGAAGGTGAACAAACATTTCAAATGTAAAAATGTTATTTAAATTATTCATTAAAATTTTTGTTATTTAATAAAATTTTTTTAATAAACTCAGAAGCCGGCTGCACTTCTTTCATTTACCCTAGTTTGGGAAACCCTGGAGTAATGTAATGTTTAATGTGTTTCATGATGTTGATAACAGAATGGAATATACTTTATTTCTCTTTGCTTTTTCTAACAAGAATCCCATTCAAATCTATAAACAAGTTAGGTCAAAAGTAATCTAAAAGTAACCAAAAAGTAGTCCGAATAAATTACCTAAAATGAGTAACATAGATTACGTTACTAACTACAGTTTTCATCATATAATCTGTAATCAGTAACAGACTGCAATTTGTAAGCAATCTACACAGCACTGAGCATAAGTAGCAAAACTTACACATGCGCTGCTGCACATGGTTGAACATGAGGGTGTAACAGGGTCGCTTGTATCAAACGAGGTGACCGAGAACTTTGAAGACTCGTGCCCCCTCTCTTGGGGTATTTGACAAACTGACACCCCCTTAAATCGAGTGTCAACCACAGTCTGTCAAATACTCTAAGAGAAGAGTCTAGATCAGAGAGAGACCAGTAGAAGTATGGATAGACCTAGAGAGATGAGGGGGGAAAACAATATTAAAACAAGTTTAGTTCAGGAAGATCTGTCCCTCTCACTCCTCCCTCTTCCTCCCGTTTGTCAGATGTACTCAAACAAGCTGAATAATCAATAATTGTTAATTTTTCAGACTAAAGAGAGCCTTGAGTGGAGAGCAGCACACAGTTCAAAATATCAGGTAATTATGAGATAAAATACGAAAAAAGGATTGAAAAAATCCTATGAAAGACCTCATACAAGTTCTAATTTTAGATTATTTACTGGAGCTTTCTGTTCGCCCACCATGTTCACTTCTCTTCCTATTTTAACAATAGTTTCTTGTGTTATCTTTCTAGCCTAGCTGAGAAGATGTTCAAACCTTTTGCGTTCCTTGCTTCACCGTTGGTTGGATCCACAGGGCTCTTCGGGGTGGCCCGTCCACAGGGACGTGTGCTCTTCGGGGCATGTATGTATCAGGCGCTGATGAGTGTTTGTGTGAAGCGGACAGCATGTGTGTGATCACTAATAAGCCACCAGCACAAGGAGGAAGTAAAAGGGGGAAGATAACACGCAGGCTTCAGAGCAGGAAATATCTGGAGGTTAAGAGACAACACTATATGTGTTAAAGTAGTTGTGAAATGTTAAAGAAAAAAAGCTCTGAGTTTGCAATAACAGCCACAAACTCTCCCGCCAAATTACTCCACAAACTGTAGCCCTGTGTGTTGTATTGGGTTGGCCTTCCCTGTAAAAAAAATTAAGAATAGATAGATAGATAGATAGATAGATAGATAGATAGATAGATAGATAGATAGATAGATAGATAGAAAAATAGATAATGTTCTAGCCGAACCAGTACCTTTTCCTGTTAAGTTTACGGACATTTTACCCTAAAATGTGACACAAGGCAATGCACAATTCAAAATTTGGCTGAAACCCCTGTGACAAATCAATATAGAAAATTCCTTCATATTAACACAGTCGAAAGCCCCTGCTGAACACATTGACGTGATATTCATTTTTGGTTCTCCTGTGGAGTGTGGAGAGCCTGGTCTGCCAGCTTCTAGTGGCATTAACCCTGCAGCCTTTGAAAACTGTTGGATGGATTTGGGATTCAGTTATACTTTAATGCACTTGATAACACAAACACAGACCAGCAGTTCTCTCCTTGACATAAACATACCTTTTTCCCTCCTCGGTAATAGAAATGTTGTCCTCACTAATGGAAAAATAATTTGAAACTCAAATTCATTCCAACAACCTTTTTAATCAGTACATGGGTTCACTTGCTGTATTAAAGTGCACTGGGTAAAAAACGAAAAAGTCTTTAGCCCTCCTGCTGCTCAGCGTCACTGGCTGGAAGTGATGGGTTACAGTTTAATGAAGTGTAAATTGTAAACCCTAACCCTAACCCTAACCCATCATTTTGAGAAGTGAGGAACTGATTCTTTGCCAGTCTGATAAAGAAGCTTTGACTTTCATCCTTCAGGTGCCTTTTAAACAATTTGAGAACACAGGGGAAGGTTCAAGTTTGAGGTTCGTAGTGCTGCCAGCAGCTGAGCTGTTTTTAGAGTCCAGTTGCAATGGGCGAATTTTTCAAGGACTGCTCTTGTGGTTGATTGGTGGCTTTGTGCTCAGCTATCATGTGGTGGATTTCTGGTGAGGATGTTGGATGCTCTGAGGTCTGGTGTTGTGAGAGTTTTCATACTTTTTCTCTTCATGCCTCAACACTGCTGACGACTGAGCACAATTTCAACCATAGACCTTCCCATTAGGCAGATGGCCTGGTCAGGCATCAAGCTCATTGGTATCACTGGATCTTCAAGTTGGGTTGTAGTTTGACTGCCTTTGTACTTTATAAGCTGAATTTTAGATAGGTTACTAAATAATTCAAAATTATTATATTAAACCAATCTGGGCTGTGCTGAAACCATTGGCATTAATGGTCTCTGCAATCCACTAAGGCTTATGATGCTTTTGAAGCAATGCAGCCCCGATCAATTCACACAATTAAATGATTTAGTAGCCTATAAAATAATTTTTACATGTCACCAGAAGTAATATAAATTAATAGTAAATAAATACTCTATTTTTATTGTGCAAAGACATTCACATTGTTGTTTATAGCAATGGTTTGTTTTTCATACATGCAAGGATATAGGAAACAGCTAATTGAATGGCTGATGATGAGTCTTTTTCCCCATTGAGAATGACTGAATCATTATAGAGGTGTAGGAATAGTCAAGTTAATGCAAACAGGTCACCGGCTGTGTGCTAGTTCAGTCTAATCAAGCTTGAGTGTTTGGCTGTCCTTGGCCATTTATACAAGCTGTGCCTTCCTGCCACTGTCATTTTAGCACACCGCAATGTGCTTTTATAAAAATGTTATTGTTCAGTGCATTGAAGAGAACAGACTTACTGTTCAAACGTGTATGTTCCCATTGCTTCGGCTGGTTAAAAACCTTAACAAACTTAAAGTTAGTGCTAAATAGCTTTTTGACTCATCAAAAGTCAAAAGAAGTGATAATGTCTGCCCCTGTGAGCCATGAGCTATCAGTATTGTGTTTAAGAACTGAAATTAACACCCACCAACTTGCCAAATGCAGCCAAAAATCAACCGTTGCGTGTAACTCTGTCAACTTACTAGCCAATTTGCCGCGTTATGGTTATGTCCAATCAAGGTGATGATACACGGGGAAACTTTTTGAGCAATGTTGCAGGGCAATATTGCTGTCAGCGGGCAACCAGGTGAGACACAGAGCCCACAACCAATCTAAAGTATCCAATTCTCAATGAGAAAAATGCCCAAGAAACACTGCTCAAAAAAGTTGTCCCGTGTATCATCATCTTCACTTTGTATGCCATGGCTATGTTGGGGGTGAGAATGGGATGGCTTTTTTTGAATGGATGTAAGTGAAAGACATTCTTCAAGCAGAGTTTAGTCCAGTGACCTTTGTGAGGAAACAGCTGATCAGCTGTTTTATGAACCAACATCCTTTCTGATAATCCTTAAGGTTTTTTTTAGTTTTTTTCAGCTCTATTTGGAATTTACAATGGAATAAATGCTGTTTTAAAATAGAAGCTAAATTGACTGTTGAGTAAAAACGTTTCGGTTACGTATGGTAACCCTTGTTCCCTGAAGGAGGGAACGGAGACGTCACGTAGTGACCGACGAATTAGGATATCGCTTAGATAGACCAATCTACTTCGAGTGTAAACTAAAACGAGCCAATTGCACATTGGCATGCTATTATTGCATCCAGCTGCTGCTGATCGCAGCACGAGTATAAATAGGCAACAGATGCACTGCATATTAGGTTTTTGCTGAGGAGCCGAGCCGGCGACCCGGCTGCTCAGCGGTGGTACAGCAACCGTGGCGACGGGACGTGACGTGACTGGATAACACTGGGAAAACGTACCCGCTCCACTTGGAACAGGGACGTTACGGAAGCTCCATCCTTACCGAAGGAGGTTTCGGAAGCAAATACACATATAGCATCCGTTTAGGTGTATATGGAAAAATGGAGGTGATTGTAACCCTCTTGGAAAGGCAGAAGTCTGCCGGGGAAACACGGGCTCTATGGCTATACCGTGGGCTATACACATACGAGAACTGCTTAGGTCTCAATATGGAACCCAGCTTTCCATGGTTCCCGCGGATTCATCGTGAAGGCCCGGCCCGGCGCCGGACGTTCCGCTGCGTCCGCTGCCGAGGGTGACGGAGGATCTCAACAGGTTCTACTGTAGGACACTCTGGAGCAGTTTTAGCAAGCCGACACTAACCGGGTCCTCTCGGTGCTTCTACCCGTTTGAGGTGAGAACACAGAGGGATACTGGCTCCACACGAAGGCTATAGTATCTAGCGAATGTGTTGGGGGTCGCCCAGCCCGCAGCTCTACAAATATCTGTCAGCGAGGTGCCATGAGCCAGCGCCCAGGAGGATGCAACATTTCTAGTTGAGTGAGCTCGCAACCTGAGTGGGCAGGGAACACCCTGTGCCTGATAAGCCAGGGTGATGGCATCCACAATCCAGTGGGCCATCCTCTGCTTAGAGACGGCATTCCCCTTCTGCCGGCCTCCGTAACAGACAAAGAGCTGGTCTGAGGTCCTGAAGCTTTGTGTCCGGTCTACGTAGCACCTTAATGCTCAGACGGGACAGAGCAAAGCCAGGGCTGGGTCTGCCTCCTCCTGGGGCAGCGCTTGCAGGTTCACCACTTAGTCTTTGAAGGTTGTAGTGGGAACCTTGGGCACGTAGCTGGGCCGGTTCCTCAGGATTACCTGGGAGTCAGCCGCCCAAACTCTAGGCACGAATCATCGACCGAGAATGCTTGCAGGTCCCCTACCCTCTTGATGGAGGCCAGTGCAAGCAGGAGCAGTTTTTTCAATGAAAGAAACTTTAGCTCAACTAAATGCAAAGGCTTGAATGGGCCCTGCTGTAGTGATTTTAGCACTAGAGACAGGTCCCAAGAGGGTATAGAGGGGGGCTGGGAAGGATTCAACCTCCTGGCCCCTCTAAGGAACCTGATGACGAGGTCATGCTTACCTACGGACTTTCCATTCACCGGGTCATGGTACGCAGCGATAGCAGCAACTTGGACTTTGAGGGTGGAGGGAGACAGCGTTCGCTCCAGCCCTTGCTGCAGAAAGGAAAGCACGACTGCAATCGGGCATCTCCGTGGGTCTTCTCAGCGAGAAGAACACCACTCGACGAACAGGTTCCACTTCAAGGCATAAGCGTGTCTCGTAGACAGTGCTCTTGCCGAAGTGATGGTGTTCACTACCTCCTGGGGTAGGTCACCTAGAACCTCCGCGTCCCGTCCAGGGACCAGACATGGAGTTTCCAAAGGTCTGGACTCGGGTGCCAAATGGTGCCCCGTCTCTGAGTCAGTAGATCCCTCCTCAGAGGAATCGGCCAAGGAGGGGCTGTCGCGAGGAGCACTAGCTCGGGGAACCAGGTCCGAGTGGGCCAATACGGCGCCACTAGCAAGACTTGCCCCTCGTCCTCCCGGATTTTGCACAGTTTCTGTGCAAGAAGGCTCACTGGGGGAAAAGCATACTGGCGAAGGCCCCGCGGCCAGCTGTGTGCTAGTGCGTCTGTGCTGAGTGTTCCCTCTGTCAGGGAGTAGAACAGCTGGCAGTGAGAGGTTTCTGGAGAAGCAAACAGGTCTACCTGAGCGGCTCCGAAACGTCTCCAAATCAGCTGGACCGTCTGGGGATGGAGTCGCCATTCTCCCGGGAGCGTAGCTCGAGACAGCTCGTCGGCTGTACGGTTGAGCAGGCCCGGAATGTGAACAGCACGAAGTGACCTCAGAACCTTCCGACTCTAAAGGAGGAGGTGGCGGGTGAGTTGCGACATGCGACGGGAGCGCAGACCACCCTGTCGGTTGATGTACGCAACGGTCGCAGTGCTATCCGTACGGACCAGTACGTGCTTGTCTTGTAAGCATCCTTTGAGATGGTTCATTCCAGGCACACTGCTAACAAGTCTAGGCAATTGATGTGCCAATGCAGCTGCGGGCCTGTCCAAACCCCTGAGACTGCATGCCCGTTGTACGTGGCACCCCACCCTGTGGTGGAGGCATCCGTGTAGACCACAGGAGATCTGCTCTAGGGGCACCCCTGCCCGGAGGAACGCAAGATCTGACCACGGGGTGAAGGTTTGGCAACAGGCCGTTGTAACTTGGACCCGGTGAATGCCCCGCTGCCACGCCCACCTCAGGACTCAGCCATGAAGCCAGTGCTGAAGCAGTCTCATATGTAACAGGCCGAGCGGTGTAAGTACCGCTGCGGCCGCCATATGCCCCAGGAGCCTCTGAAAAAGTATCAGTGGAACACTGTCCTGCCCTTGAATGTATTCAAGCAGTTCAGCACTGACTGAGCACGTTCCTGCGTGAGGCGCGCTGTCTGTTCGACCGAATCCAGCTCCATACCGAGAAAAGAGATCCTCTGCGTCGAGGAGAGTTTGCTCTTTTCCCAGCTGAACCGAAGCCCCAATCGGCTGAGGTGACCGAGCACCATATCCCTGTGTTCGCACAACTGATCCTTACCTGGTGCTAGTATAAGCCAATCGTCAAGATAGTTGAGAATGCGGATGCCCTGTTCTCTCATGGGAACAAGGGTTGCCTCCATAACTTTCGTGAAGACACGGGGTGACAGGGACAGCCCGGAGGGCAGGACCTCTTACTGATATGCTCGTCCTTCGGATGCAGTACAGTAATGGTCTGTGGTGCGGAAGGGTCGATACATGAAGTACGCGTCCTTCAGGTCGTCCGCTGCAAACCAATCTCGGGGATGGACACACCCGAAGATGCGTTTCTGCGTCAACATTTTGAACGGTAGCTTGTGAAGGGCCCGGTTCAAAACTTGCAGGTCCAAGATTGGCCGTAACCCACCGCCTTTCTTGGGTACAGTGAAGCAAGGGCTGTAAAACCCTGTCCTAATATCAGCTGGAGGGATCGGCTATATCGCGTCCTTCGCCATTAGGACTGCGATCTCTGCCTGTAGAACAGGGGCATCGGCCGCCTTCACTGTAGTGAAGCAGATACCGCTGAACGGGGGGGCGGGCAACCGGCGACTAAGCGCATAGAGAGACGATGTTTTCGGCAGAAGCCAGCGCGACAGCTGGGGAGTGCTGCCAAAGCGCATCGAGACGTACCAAGCGGACCAGCGGGACACAGCCGTACGCCGCAGTGGGCAGCGAGTGTAACACAGGACCCAGCTTCGGTCCGGCGTTGTTGACGGCCGTAGATGGTTGTGAGTGTGTGTGCCAAGGCCACCTTGGTCCACGGGTTGGCAGAAGGGCGTGAGTATGCCTTTGTTGCGGCTCCCTCTGAATCGCCTTCGCTTTCTTGCCCAGCATGGCGAAGATGAGGATGAGTGAGGTCCGGCGTAGTCTCGTCCACAACTCTCCGTGCCTGGACATGCGGTGCGGCCCTGCCCACGCCGGCTCCACGACGCCGACTTTGCTGAGCTGCGCGGATGTGGGCGCAGGAGCGGGGGCCCGCCCCTCGTGACGAACAGCTGGGGCGCTGCGCCGGCGGACGGATGGAGGCAGCGCTGCCCGCCTGGGCAGGATGTGTCTGGTGCTCAGTCTGCTTCTGGTAGCCGGAACTGCGTGGGTAAAGCTCTCGACTTCGTCGCCGACGAGGCCGGGTGGGGCTGGGACACACCGGGGAAGTGAGGAGCCTAACGCTTGTCGGTGTCCCTCATGTCCTGCCGACACAGCCAGAGATGGTGCTCCTGAACCACATGTGTGGACATCACAGGACCCAGATAACTCACGGTGACCTTAGTCGCTCGGAGCGCGAGGTCAGTAGCTGTTCGGAGCTCTTTCAGAACTTCCGGATCATGACCATCCTCGTGCAGGTCCTTCAGTGCCTTACCCTGGTGCACCTGCAGTAACGCCATAACGTGTAAGGCGGAAGCAGCTTTTCCGTGTTAGGAAGACAGATTGATTCCTGCAGCCCGTTAAGGAATAATACGCGGGGTCTCCCGCAAGGAGGAGCGTACTTGGGACCAATTGCATCGCCTACCGCCCGCTCCACCGGGGGATCGGCCGAATACCCCTTCGCTGCACCGCCGTCGAGGGTGGTGAGGGAGGAGGAACCAGCAGGTCGGTTTCCGGCAATAATAGGTGCCGTCCATGATCTGGTGAGCTTGTCATGCACTTCCGGGAAGAAAGGCACCGGGGCGTGGCACTGAGAACCAGCGCGAGTCGCCCTGAGAAACCAATCATCCAGCCTTGAGGGCTCGGGACTCGGTGGAGTTTTCCACTCGAGCCCGACCCTTTCGGCGGCCCGGGAAAGCATAGCTGTCATCTCCGGATCCGATTCAGGCTTTGCCACCGTCCCGGAGGGCGGCAGCGCGGCCGAATCCTCATCGGACAGCTCTCCCTCCGATGCTGAGATCGACATCTGGTCGGGGAGAGGTCCACTGGATAACGCTGGTACGCTCTTTAAAGAGGACCCAGCGCATTCCGTGGGTCGCTCCACTGGATCGGAGGAGCAAGAGGAGTGATGATCCCCAGAGGGTTGGTTCCCTGCGGGGTTTGCCATCCCTGTAACCCTCAAACCGCCCGCGCTACTGCTGGAAGTGGTTCTTGTCTGCCTTCCGCCAGAACAGCCCCAGATCGAGGCAGAGGCAACGGAACTCGGCCCCTTTGAGGAAACTGAGCTTGGCCCGCGACTCCGAGATGAACATCTTTCTGCAATGAGAACATGACTCATCCACAAAGACCACCTCAGCGTGCTTAATGCCCAGACACATGAGGCAGCGATCGTGACCATCACCCGGTGCCAGGTAACGACCGCACCCAGAAACGCACGGGTGAAACGGCATCCTTATAAGGACGATCCATCGTCTTTATAAAAATGCACCCATGTAGCTCTTTTAGAGAAATTTGCTCTTTAGGAAATACTCTTTTAGTGCTGAGGCGCACAGGGAAGATGGCCGCTTGCAACACGACAGGGAGTAGTGCAGCCTGAAGTGCGCAACCCAATCGACACAGGAACTACCACCGCTGAAGCGCCGTCCGCCAAAACACGAAGAGCTCTCCAAGAGCGCGCAGAACTCGTTCAGTCTTTTCGCTCAGTAGAGTAGTCAAGAGCAGAACGATTTGATCGCTCGGCTCCGAAGCGAAAAGCTGGTATGCTTGCACCTGCTGCCTTATTATACTCACTCTGTGATCAGCGGCAGCTGGATGCAATAATTGCATGCCAATGTGCATTGGCTCGTTTAGTTTACACTTGAAGTAGATTGGTCTATCGAAGCGATATCCCAATTCGACTGAAAGGGAACAGGTCATGAGTCCTTCATGTGTCCTTGAGAAAGACAATTAACTCGAGGTTGCTCCAGTAATATGTGTATACTGCAAGTTACTTTAAGTGTATGCTAAATGACTAGCATGCACTAGATATTCAAACACAGTTGCACAAAAGCTTTAAAGTGGATCTACAGCTTCACATGAATTATGGACAAAAATTTCCGCACATTTTGTCTGATTAAAGCAAATGTTTAGTATTCCTTAATGTTTTCCTCATGTTAGATGAGTCATGGCACAGCATGCAGCGTCAGTGTTCCATCGACCAGCTTGTGAGTCTGTCTCACGAGACGATGCGGGTTAGAAAATCTCACATATTTCCATTGCCAGACTCATGCTGCCTTAAATGACAAAAACAGTGCAAGAACAGTGAAGCCTGTAATTTCATTTAGCAGATTTCATGGGTCTCGGGGGTTATCGAAGCACTTTAAGTTTACATTTGCATAATTCCAATTATATTTGTTACATGTAACTTACCATATAAAGATAATGACATAGAGACATGCTGAAACTTTCCTCATTTTCCTCTGTAGAGGATAAGCTTAACTGACATGACATCCAAGTCTAAAATGAACAGTGCACATAGTGACTGTGCTGTGTAAACAGGAATTATACAGTGTTTAAAATATATTTTAAGAACGTTTGTTGAGCAACTGTCCTTTAACAGTACCCGAACTACTAATTCATTAGTTGGTGTAGCCGCTACTGTCTTGTGTTGATGAGGAGGTTCCTGTAAGGTCCTGTGTAGAAAGAGCCAACACATTTGACATCCCTTCCAAGGTTACATGAATTGTGATAGTGCTGGCTACTGTGGACATGAAGATCTTACTGGTTCATCTGCTCATTGATTTTTTATTTTTTTTTTTCATTGTTGTTCATAAAATTTTCATTGGAAGACAGGGAAAAAGAAGAGGAGCATAATGAGAGTGCAAAGGATGGTAATTATGATAATGCAGTTCTGGAAAGGGAAAGAGTGTGTAGTGCATGTTATTGAAGGCATGCATGCTATTGAGGTTGACAATTATGTTAATGTGCAGTTACATTCATATTGTAAGATTTACAGCACAAAAAAAAACGTATGCTAAGAAAAACAGCAGATGGAGAAACGACTATACAAACATGTATCCGGCTTGACTCATACCCTCCAATTTTATATCTATGAAACCGGATCAGAATATGTATGGAAGTGGACATGATTTACTTTTTTTTTCTGAATTCACTCATTAAAGCTTGTGTTCAGTGATCATGACTCACAACTATACCGCTCAGCAGCAGCCTCCACCCTCCACACTGCGGCTGAGAGCGTGTCACAACAGCAGTGTTTCAGGCCTGATTCTCACAGAGTGTGTTTGAAAGAAAGAAAGAGCGAGAAAGAAACTTCAGTTACACCTTCTAAAAAAAAAACACTTCCTTCGAAGAGACACCTCTTCTCGGTTTTTTTCTGCTTGTCATGCAGTTATCTGCAGTAGCCAAAATAGCACACACACACACACAAAAGAGAGAAAGAGAGTTGTTTTAAGGTATAGCTTTATTTAATCAGAAGCTTGGTTCGGAGAGATCTGGGTCTTGCTTATGCTGGTTTTGGTTCTGGTTTAGATCAGATCTTGCTGCAGCTTTTCAGTGTGATTAGATGGAGATATAGATCAGCAAAGCATACAACAACACTAGTCATGATGACTCACATACACTCGTATCACACTCTCACACACATATAGATGCTTTTATCTGCTCCTATCAAAGCATCAAATGTAAAATAAAAATCTATTTGGTTAGTTTATTTTCTGTTGAACATGTTTTAATAATGTCTCATAATTTTGCTGTGTGCATCTGTTTGCTTATTACAGTGTGTGTGTCCAGTCTGGTTATATTTGTGCATGAATGTTTGTACTACTTATGTCTATAAGTGTGTGTGTGTGTGTGTGGTTGGGTATGTATTTAAATGATATTTAAACACTGTTCACTAGAGAAGAAGTTCTTCTTGCTTGTTAATCTCTGATTATAAATATGCAGTGGACAAAATTATAGGGTTCTCTTGCTCATTGTGTGCTTGTGTGTTGTGCAATATGTTTGTGTATGTGTGGCCATATGTGAGGTGTGAGTGAGCTTTCCATATCTTTGTTAATAATCAGATGTGTGTGCAATCATCATTTCAACACTCAACCAGCTAATGTTGTGGCCCATATCTTAAAGGGGAAGTTCTACTATTCAGTTTGTCTTAAAGGAGAAGTTGGGTTTGTTACTTCATGACGAGTCTTAAGCAAGTGTTTTCATCAGCCTCTCCTGCACTTTTTTTTATATGGCAGAATGAATGAATGAATAAATTTGACCCTGCATGAGTTCTGGTGATTTTTAAGCTCTTGATTCTCTGACTTTAGCTCTGGGAATTCTTCCAGCTGTGTACCAGGCCCTTGCACTCTTACAAAGACGTCACTCTTTACAAAGACACCTACACAAACACACACTGAGAACAGAACAGAGAAAAAGAGTATTACACAGTGTTCTTTAAACTCTTAATTGGAATGAAAAAGTGATTGGCACACAATGGTTTTTCACAGTCTTTTTGGTTTTTCACTATTACTCCAACTCTGCATGTAAACTCCTGTGTTCTCATGTTTTTTCACTGAAACAGAGAAAAGGCCATTTCATTTATTTTTATTTTAACTTATTTACTTAGTGATATTTGATAATTATCAGTGTATTTTACATGTAAAAACACTTAATGACTTTTTTTTAAGACCAAAAAAAGAAAAGGTCAAACCTTATTTGTTGGCAGATGCTGCTTGGTGTATTTGTTTAATGCAATGAAGTGTGTACATTTAGAGTGCCATTTAAATGTAACACTTTGGGCCACTCTAATGCAATGACAAATGATATGGTAATGTTGGTTTGATTGCTTCTGTTGTCCTCATTTGTAAGTCGCTTTGGTGAAAAGCGTCTGCTAAATGACTAAATGTAAATGTAAACATCTTTATAAATGATGTTTCCGAATTCTGAATAAGATCTAAGTAAATGCATAAACAGTTAAAAATAGACATTAAAAAATTGGACACTGTCTGTGTCCAAGTGCTGGTAATTTTGTGAGGGAAAAAGTAACAAGATGGAGGCAATATGATTAAACCTCTTGTGTGACCTCAGACCACAGCTCTGTTGCACCGGTGGGCAGAGCCTCCTCTGCAGGTCTTATGACCCATGAATTAAAACTTTCTAACGCTTTTTGAAAATTATTTTTTTTCTTTGTTAGTTGCTGCTTGATATATTACAGTTCAAAAGCTAGCTAATTTATCTTCTATTTACTGGTATTTTTCACCAGTTGGTTCATGAACCCGTGAAACTGCGCTTGAGATGTGGCCATTAGTTCTGCACGTTCAGCACGACGCTGAACCAGGGCCGGACTGGGACGCAATTTCAGGCCAGGAAGTCTCACACTCCTCCAGGCCACACAGAAAAAGAGGGGCCAAAATTTTACCTTTTGGGGTACAACAGCTTGACACTGTAGCAGTATTCTTAAAAAGGTACATCTTTTTACCCTTTTTACCTCTAAATGGTGCATATTAGTACCTTAGAGTAGTAATTCATACCCTTAAGGTACTAATTTGTAGGCCTACCTATTAGGGGTAAAAAATTAACAAATATGTCCTTTTAAGGGTACTGCTCCAGTGACAAGCTGTTGTACCCCAAAAGGCGCGATTTCGGCCCTTTTTTTTCTGTACATAGCCCATACATCCACAACAATTTCTGAAACTACAGACAACCCTATTATTTGTATGGCCATCACATAAAAAGTTTTAAATCCTTAGTCTGGGGCCGTGAAAAATAATGAAAGGTTCTCTCTTGCACTGCACCTTTAGTTCCCTTTCCTTTTTTTCATTTGCCCCCAGGTATGCTCTGCCCCCCCCCCCCCCCCCCACCAATCCTGCATTTATATGATCCAAAGTACAGCAAGAGCAGTAATATTGTGAAATATTGTTATTTAAAATAACTGCTTTCGATTGGAATATATTTTAAAACGTAATTTATTTCTGTGATCAAAAAGCTGAATTTTCTTCATCATTTCTGCAGAATTCAGTGTCACATGATCATGAAAATATTATCATAATAATAATAATAACTAAAAAAAAAAAAGAAATGGACACCAGCCAAATCATCTCCAGGCCACCGGGAATTTTCCCGGTGCTCCCAATGGTCAGTCCGGGCCTGAGTTGGACTGTTAAGCGGTCATCATGAGCGGTTTCAAAGCAGCATTCAAAAATACTGAAATGCTGCTGATTGCAAAGCTGAACTTAATTTTCATAGTTCCTGTAGTAACTATAACATCCAGTGGGGGGCCTTGGAACTTCAGTGAATGTAGAACACTGAACCTCCATGTCCATATTTAGAGAGAGAGTGAGACAGAAAGAATGTGTGTAATGGAAACGGGACAGAGAGAGAAAGAAAACAGGGAAAGAAATTAGAAAGTCTTGCCAAGGAGGGAGGGCAAAAGGAAGAGGACAATAATGAAAATTAAAAGGAAAAGAAAAAATTGTGGGGGGACGGGAGATGGGTTGTGTGGGTAAAGTTCCTCACACCAAGATCCAGACAACTTCTCATCAGGGTGATAAAACCAAACCCCTTCATGATTGAAAAAAAAATTCATATTCTTAAAGACAATCCGATATCCTTTCCTTTGTAGGAATTGATGCATGTTTTCTGTGAATGAGAAGATTTAGAGAAGCCTTGCCGAGGATGATTGAGGGAGATGGATGAAAATGAGTCCACATCAGAGGGTCTCAAACGGCACTGACCTTCATTCTACCAGAAGTGGACCGGTGACGAGGCCTGTGGAAGAAAAGGTGTGTGTGTGTATAAGTTCACATGAGATGTCCTTGATTGGACCTCAAACTGAGGGTATGTGAGCTGTACGTCAGAATTTTTCTTAAACGTGTTATGCATTTAGTGATAATGCATGCTTTTAGCTCATATTTAATATTGTTACTGGTGGTAAGTGGTATCTAAATACAAAAGCCTCTACCTAAACTAAATATAGCCTCTTGGTTTGGTTCCTGGAGGTAATTGCTGCATATTTCAGTGTAACATTTTGCTTAAAGGCTACACAGCAAATTAAGAGCAGATTGGCCTGTATTCAGCAAAGATTATCACAATGAAAATGGTTGAAAAAAAAATCTAGTCTGTTATTAGTAGTATTTTTTGGGCCAATAATGGGATTGAGCAATGATGCTGAAGGTGTTATGTCAGCGTGTGTTTGTGTGTGGCATTTACTGTGGCTATTCACTGGAGGTTCTTTTTCATTTGATGAAATAAAATGGAAGTGAAAGGCGCTCCAGCTAATGTACTCAGGTCGAGTGGAGGAGGAAGAGGAGGATGACGAAGGAGCAGGACAAAATGAAGATGCCATTTAGATTACAGTGTGTTAAGTCAGATAGTGTTTAGAAGGGGGAGTGCATGGCCGCTATTCATGCAATGCATTAGGCGGACACTCAAGAGCATTCAATCCTTAGAAAAAGCTCTTTTGCCTTTCTCGGTATTGCATATTTACATCAACTTCACATTAAATGGATTCCATTCTAGTCATGGGACAAAATTGCATAACTCCTGGAATGCTGTTAAAAAAAAATTTGGATCTATGAGTGAAAGAAATGTATTTTATTTTATTTAGAGATGTATTAATATAATTTGTTGTTATATAGTTTAGCGGTTAATTCTATGCTTACTTGGCATGTGGTTAATGATTAAGGAATAAAGTTAAATTTGTCACACTTTTTTGTAGAATGGTTGTTTTTGTTTTTTTGACATTTAGTTGAGCATCTGCTTTTCAATTTGTGGTTTATAAAATGATGTCTGCAAGACTGGGCTTTAACATAGGGACTTTCCTAATTGATTTAATTTCCTAATTTTCCTAATCGATTCAAAAAGGTTGCTAGAGACTGAGCACAGAAGGTATATAACTAAAGTTACTCTTACAGTAAATACTGCTCTTACACCGATGTAACATTACTCCAGTCTAACTCACTCTGGTTTTTCTTAGTTTTATTATCTATAAACAAAGGTGGTGAATACATATTCAGGACTTTGAAACAAGATACATGATTCACATGGATTGTACTGTCAGTGTTTTTTTAGTTTTTTTCATTCAGACCCATGTGTCTTGATATCACACGTACATGTTGCCCAGGCATACTTGATATGTTTCACTATATGAAGTTTTCGCTTTTAAGAACATCTGCTCATCTGCATTATGTCTCCACACGTTCCCTGCCACTTTTAGACTGCAGTGCTTTCCAGATCTTTAACAGATGTCTTTGTGATATGTAGTGTGCTTACTGGGATATCATATCAGATAGAGACTCAATACTTTTATATTTGCATTCATGAAATCAGAAGCCTGGGAAATCTTTTTTATGGAACGTTATTTGAGTTAAAATTATGCGGGGCCATGTGTAAAATAATCTTATTTGATTCTTTGTGAAAATCCTTTTTGATCCTATTAGGATCCTTTTGTATTTGTTAGAGATTATGAAATAATTTCCATTAATAATAAAAGACTAATATTGTGCATTCTTTTTTGCAATTTTGCCTGTGATCTATTTATTTTTTACTAAACAAAGGGTGACAAGCCTTTACCAACTCTTCTTTTTGAAAGGTCAGTGAAGCGTTCACACCAGATATCATATGAAGAAAGGAGATTATCTGGTGTGAATAGTTTCTTCTATTACTGCACGGATGGTTGCTATAGTTACTAAATAAATGAATATTTGTTTTAGTTTTCTCTTCATTCATTAATACTTGAATTAAGTATTATGTATGGTGGCCGAGAGAGCTCAATGCGCTGCAAATAAAAAAACACATGCAAATAGAAAAAAAACACCTGCACATTAAGGAAACATCTTCATCAATTTGACAAGACATGCGCTGCAATACTCACAACACAACCAAATAAAGAAACGCGCTGCAAATAGGCACAGACCACATCGGAAATGTTTAAGGGAACCGCAAAGTGGCGAACATGGCTGGGACATATTTATCAATGTTTGCTCTGAAAGGTGAGATTTTTTTTTTTTTTTTACATCTTGATTATATAATTCCTTTGCCTCTTCTTTTATTTTACATTTTTTTAATTATTAGCCTAAATAAGATGACGAAATACATTTGTGGAAACATTTAAGCTGGCTAACTTACTTTACAAATTCCCTACAAAAAATGTACATATGTCTTCTATTAAATAAATAAATGAAATAAATACATTTATTATGTAAAAAATAAATAAAAACTAAAAAATGGTTACTATAGTTAAACCATGGTAACCACAAATTAACCATGGATATACTACACTAACCATAGTTTAAAGGTGCAGTAGGAGATCTTGGAAAATGCTAACTTTAGCATGATAGCACTGAAAGCGAACGTCGCATATCCCACACCCACCCATCCTCCCCCCTCCCCCCACCCTCCCTGCAATAGGTTGTTTGCAATCACGTGATTCTGATGACGCGCGAAATGCAGCTGGAGGGCAGGAAGTGATTTTTCTCCAAAGAAATCACTTGCAGAAACTCAAAATGCTTGTGTTTTGCATTGTTTATGGATGCTCAAGTCGGACAAACCGAGAAACCACAAGGAGCTTTTATCGTGTACAAAAATGTGTTGCTCATAAGGGGGGAAAATTCAAGAATTTGACTGAAAAACGCTGGAAAAAGTGGCTTGTAAACCTGCGTCTGCGGTCGGGAGGAGCGAAGCCGGATAATGCTTGTGCGTGCAAATGGTTAATATAAGATAATATATTAAAATATTAATAAAGAAATATATAAATAGATACAGGGTGACACTGTCAAAATTCACTGAATGCTAAACGCCACACATAGACACAATGTAAATAAGATATTGTTTGCAGTTCACAGAATCGTGAGATTGCGATAAATTGAAGTGAGTGACAGCTTTTTAGTGATTAACGTTATATGAAAGCGCTATTTGCTCGCTTTCTAGGCAGGCTATAATCGATTCAGAATTTAAATAAAAGTTGTTTTACGTGCTGCTAACAGGACCAACAGCCACATACCCTGTACATGCAGCAAAGTTTCAGGAGTGACATATATCCCGCATCCCTCATATAAATACGGGATTCACTTTCGAAATAGCTTGTTTACAATCAGGGTTAGTTGCTTAGCCTATATCCATCGCCTTAATGGGCAGCAAGTACAGTATTTCACATTTAGTGTGGAAAAAAAAAAAAAAAATCGGCTCTGCTTATAACATAAGGATGCACGTCCAACATGTTGTGATTATGCAATATATATATAATATATATATTATATCTATATAATAGATATATATATATATATCTATATCTATATACATAAATACATCAATGCCTAAAACAGTAGCCTACATTACCGACTTTCCTGTATCTCATCCGTTCTTTTTCAGTCACTCCTGAAACTTTGCTGCATGTACAGGGTATGTGGCTGTTGGTCCTGTTAGCAGCACGTAAAACAAAACTTTTATTCAAATTCTGAATTGATTTTAGCCTAGAATGCGAGCAAATAGCGCTTCCATATAATCACTAAAAAGCTGTCACTCACTTCAGTTCATCACGATCTCACAATGTTCTGTTAATCAATGAAGCTGTCTGCACTGCACAATCAATCTCTTATTTAGCGTGTCCTACGAGTGGCGTTATCACTTAGTGACTTCTGATGTCACAATGCATTCGTGAGAGGTGCGCCCAATCCAACGAGTTATCAGTATATCTTTATAAATATCTTACTATTTTATTATATCTCTATAAAATCATGGTCTAGCCATCATTTCATAAGTGAGGGGGACAGAAATGTTATATATATATATATATATATATATAGATAATATATCTATAATATAGTATATTCTTATATAGATACATTATGATAATATATATATAAGAAACATTACAAGATAACAACGTAATCTATATACCAGCCAGTCAACAGTTTTTGAACAGTAAGATTTTTAATGTTTTATAAAGAAGTCTCTTCTTGGCTCACATCCTATTTGATCCAAAGTACAGCAAAAGCAGTAATGTTGTGAAATATTTTTACTATTTAAAATAACTGCTTTCTATTTGGATATATTTTAAAATGATTGCTGTGATCAAAGCTGAATTTTCAGCATCAGAATCAGAATATCAGAATGATTTCTGAAGGATAGTGTGACTGGAGTAATGATGCAAAAAATTTAGCTTTGAAATCACTATAAATTACATTTTAAAATATATTCAAATAGAAAACAGTTATTTGAAATAGCCTAGTAAAAATATTTCAAAATGTTACTGTTTTGCTGTACTTTGGATCAAATAAATGCAGGCTTGGTGAGCAGAAGAGAATTCTTTAAAAACATTAAAAATTTTACTGTTCAAAAACTTTTGACTGGTATTTTATTGTCAACTTTAATTTATCTCTAATTTCTAGCTTTTAATTGGCTTAGAAATCAGATAACTGCTGGACAATAACCAATAATAATGATTTGTTTATATACTACAAACACTTTTTTTATCACATAAGGCAGAATAGTTTCAATACTGTAATAAATGCTATGTCAGTTAGCACTGCATTGTTCATATACTTTATTTATTACCTGGAGATGACTTGACAAACACAAATAAACCTAATGTCAATCCCATACCATACCGCAATCGTATGTTTAAAGTCTTCATGCTTCCAAACGTTTCTGCTTTTTCTGAAACAACTGTTTTTTATACAGCATAGCTGGACGCTTTTGGTCCACTATAGGAATTCCTCATCCGCCTTTCTGTGGGTAGTAGTGCTCAAAGCCGCTTCAGTATGATGAAACATACACTGCACGGAGTGTTTAGCGCTTCGTGATGTTCATCTTGCCTTATTCTGGGTCCGAATAAAACATCAGATCATGCACAGACTATCCTGTCTCTTTGAATATAAATCTATTGTTATTCACACCGGCTCTTGAAAACCTCTATGCGACACCCTTGCCCGAAAAGTGCGGGTGACAATTACACATTAGTAATCTGGGGGGGACACAGTTTAAATACTAAATAACAAGCAACACAAACTACAATAACCCCCTAAAAAATAAAGAATACAACTTATAACTAACTTAACAAAAAAACAGCCCCACATCAGATATCAAATACATTAATATAACAGAAGCAAGCAACGTTTGTTCCTGCGTTTTTCCAAAAAATCAACTTCTTGACTTTTGCCCACTTATGAACAACACATTTTCGTACACGATAAAAGCTCCTTGTGGTTTCTCGGTTTGGCCAATTTAAGCATCCATAAACAACGCAAAACACTGGCATTTTGAGTTTCTGCTAGTGATTTCAATGGAGAGAAAAATCACTTTCTGCCCTCCAGCTGCATTTCGCGCGTCATCAGTGACGTCATGTGCAAACAACCTATTGCCGTCAAAGCCACGGCCCCTGAACGCATTTACGCTCACAGACCAGAATACAAGAGACAACATTACTATGCTACATCAGCGGTTCCCAATTCCAGCCCATGTTCCGAAGTGAAGTAAACTTCAACAGATTTCCCCTGCTCAGGGAGGAGGGAGCAATGAACACTGTGTAGGGATCATATCGATCGGAACACAGTTCATGCACGTAGCTCACTTCGTAACGAGCTGGCGCGAGAACTGGATTAACCGCTGGGCTACATCATGTGTCATTCACCGGTGAGAAATCTTTAAAAGTACTATAATACCAGAAAGAAAGATCGGATTGTTGATGTTTGCCTGCCATCCTCGCTCTATCTGCACAGCGTGCGTGAACGTGCTGATGACATATCCTGTCTGCGCGAACAGGGTGCGCAGAGGTATGCTAATAACATCCTCGGACCGAGCGTTTTGATTGGACGAACATTTCTTGATCCTACGCCTTCCACAGAATATATAAATACAGACAAAATACATTTAGACCACTTAACTGAATGATTGCTATCGGGATGTGAAGTGACTTTCAACCAGCATAACAAAAAATGTTTCTGAAGACAATCACCTATTGCACCTTTAACCATGGTATTTGTACAACTGTGTTATACAATGGTAATCAATACACACCACCACAAAAAACCTGGTTTTTTTCGTTTTTTTTGTGTGGCGGTAATTTTGGGCATTGTTTGGGTTTCTCGCGTTGTGGTCTGTAGCTTGGCATTTCTGTATTTAGGGTGTTGTGAGCATTTGCAGCGCATTTCTGTATATCAGAATCAGAATCAGAATCAGAATTAGCTTTATTGCCAGGTATGTTTACACATACGAGGAATTTGTTTTCATGACAGAAGCTTCCACAGTGTAACAGAATGACAGTGACAGAACAAAAAACACAGATAATAAAAATAAAAAATAAAAAATAGAACAAGTAAAATAAGGAATAAAAATATACAAATCGACAATTGTATATAACAATAGACAGTTGTATGTTCAGGTATATTATGTGCAAATTGAAATTTAGACTGAGTATGTGTGTTAGATAAATAAGTGTCTGAGTGAATAAATAGTGTGTGTTCCAAAGTTATTGTCAAGTGTTCATGAGATGGATGACCGCTGTTTAAAAACTGTTCCGTTTGGGTGTCTGGCCGTTCTGGTGCTCAGTGCTCTGTAGCGTTGACCAGATGGCAACAGTTCAAAGAGGGAGTGTGCTGGATGTGAGGGGTCCATAGTGATTTTGCCAGCCCTTTTGCTCACTCTGGATGAGTACAGTTCTTGGAGAGAAGGGAGGGTTGTACCAATGATTCTCTCAGCAGTCCGGACTACCCTCTGTAGTCTTCTGAGGTCAGTTTTGGTAGATGAGCTGAACCAGACAGTTATTGATGTGCAGAGGACAGATTCAATGATGGCGGAGGAGAACTGTTTCAGCAGCTCCTGTGGCAGTTTGAATTTCCTCAGCTGGTGAAGGAAGTACAACATCTGCTGGGCCTTTTTAACAATGAAGTCTATGTGAGTGTCCCCCTTCAGGTCCTGAGAGATTGTGGTGCACAGGAACCTGAATAACTCCACTGCAGCCACAGTGCTGTCCATAATGGTGAGTGGAGGGAGAGCAGGGGGTTTCTCCTGAAGTCCACTATCATCTCCAAAGTTTTGAGCGTGTTCAGCTCCAGGTTGTTGAGACTGCACCAGACAGCCAGCTCTTTAACCTCCTGATGGGGGCCAGCTGGTCAGCACAGGATTTCAGACAGACTGGTGTAACACAATCTGGGCCTTGTGCTTTTTTCCTTTTCTGCTTCCGGAAGACCTGGCGCACCTCGTCTTCGCTGATCTGAATTGCAGGTGTGGGGGAGAGGGGGGTTGCTGGAGGTGTGAATGGTTGTGTGGAGAGGTGTTCAGGGCGGGTGTGGGGTGTTTTTTCAAACCTGCAGTAGAACTCGTTCAGATCGTCTGCCAGGTGTTGATTCTCCGCAGTGCTGGGGGATGGTTTCTTGTAATTGGTGATTTCTTTTAGATTTTCCCACACTGATGCGGAGTCACTGGAAGATAATTTAATCCTTATATTTTCTGAATAATTCCTCTTTGCCACTCTGATCTCCTTTTCCAGTGTGTATTTAGCCTGTTTATACAAGACATTGTCCCCCCTTCCTGTAAGCATCTTCTTTGGCCTGACGGAGCTGTCTGAGTTTTGCAGTGAACCATGGTTTGTCATTGTTGTAGGTTAAATGAGTCCTGGTAGGAATGCACATATCTTCACAGAAACTGATATAAGATGTTACAGTCTCTGTGAGCTCGTCCAGATCGGTGGCAGCAGCTTCAAAGATGCTCCAATCAGTGAGGTCAAAACAAGTTTTTAAATCCTGCTCTGCTTCATTAGTCAATTTTTTTTTACAGTCCTTAATACAGGTTTAGCTGTTTTAGCTGGTTTCTGCCTGTAGGTCGGTATAAGAACCAAACAGTGATCAGAGAGCCCCAAAGCTGCCCATGGAACAGAGTGATATGCATTCTTTATTGTGGTATAACAGTGATCCAATATATTACTGTCTCTGGTGGGACATGTGATGTGCTGTCTGTATTTTGGCAGTTCACAGAAGAGATTTTCTTTATTAAAGTCCCCGAGAATGATTAAAACAGAGTCCGGGTGTTGTTGTTCTGTCTCTGTGATCTGATCAGCGAGTTTCTGTAAAGCGGGGCTCACGTGCGCTTGCGGAGGGATGTAAATACTCACTAGAATGAACGAGTGAAACTCCCGCGGCGAGTAGAAAGGCTTACAGTTAATGAAGAGCACTTCTAGATCTGAACAGCACATCTTCTTTAACACAGTTACATCTGTACACCACCTCTCATTGATGTAAAAACATGTCCCGCCACCACACGATTTCCCCGTTGATTCTGCATCGCAATCCGCTCTAAACAGCTGAAAGCCCGGCAGACTCAACGCGCTGTCCGGTATGGCGTCATTCAGCCAGGTTTCCGTGAAACACAGAGCAGCAGAGTGTGAAAAATCCTTATTTGTCTGGTAGAGCAGAAGGAGTTCGTCCGTTTTGTTGGGTTGAGAGCGGAGGTTCGCCAGATGGATGCTAGGCAACGGCGTTCTGAATCTGCGCTCTCTGAGCTTCACGAGTGCGCCGGCTCTCATCCCCCGTCTGCTCGTCCTGAAGCGCTTGATCAGCGCCGCAGCTCCCCCGACTACAATGTCCAGCGAAACATCAGAATAGTCGAAAACTGGTGAATTATCGGGTGGTGTGTACTTCCGAATGTCCAGCAATTCGTCTGGTGAAACTGATTGCAGGGATATAACTAAAGACAGGACAAACTAAGAAAAACATAAAAACAACTGCGGAGCATGCCACGGAGGCAGCCATCAGCATCGGCGCCAGCGCCGAAGGAAATTTGTTGGTGTTGTGAGCATTTGGCAAAGCGCTGTTCTTTTAGGTTGTTGGTCTTGTTGAATATTGGTCAGGGTTGTTTTTAAAAAAAAAAAAAAAGGTTGTTTGTGTTGTGAGCATTTGCAGCGTGTTTTTGTGTTTGATTGTGTTGCGAGTATTTGCAGCACATGTGCTGTCAAACTGATAAAGATGTTTTCTTGATTTGCTGGTGATTTTTCTATTTGCATGAGTTTTCTGAAGTTCTCAGCATGTTGAGCTCCCTCGGCCACCGTAATTATGTGATATATGTGAGTTTGATGATTTTGTGATGTGTATAACCGGTGTGCAAATGTGTGGGTTTTTAATATGCAGAAAATGAAGTCCACAATACCAAGAAGAAAAACCGCTGTTATTAAAGCTTTCAGCAAAACCAGACAAAGGTACGCACAAACACACACACATACATACTCCCAAAAATACACACATACCCGATTGCATTTTTTTTAAAATGGGCATTTAGAATTGATAATGAATGCAAAAAGTCAAGTCAAGTCACCTTTATTTATATAGAGCTTTTAACAATACAGATTGTGTCAAAGCAACTGTACAGCATTAATTAGGAAAATAGTGTGTCAATAATGCAAAATGACAATAGTAAACACTCGATTTTCAATAGGCAATTCATCATTGAATTCAGTGATGTCATCATCCAGCTCAGTTCAGTTTAAGTAGTATCTGTGCAATCAAGTCAACGATATCGCTGGAAATTAAGTGTCCCCAACTAAGCAAGCCAGAGGCGACAGCGGCAAGGAACCAAAACTCCATCGGTGACAGAATGGAGAAAAAACCTTGGGAGAAGCCAGGCTCAGTCAGGGGGCCAGTTCAGTTCAGACCAGCAGTTCAATTCCAGGCTGCAGCAAAGTCACATTGTGCAGAGGACTCAACTGGTTCCTGTGGTCTTGTCCTGGTGGCCGTCTAGGAGACAAGGTCTTCACTGGGGATCTGTCTCTGGGGCTCAGTTGTCCTGATCTCCGCTGACATTCAGGACTGTAGAGGTCTTCTCTAGGTGCTGATCCACCATCTGGGCTGGATATGTACTGGATCCGGGTGACTGCAGTGACCATCTGATCTGGATACAGACTGAATCTGGTGGCTATGGTGACCTCAGAATAAGAAAGAAACAGACTAATATTAGCGTAGATGCCATTCTTCTAACAATGTAGCAAGTACATCGGGTGTTATGGGAAGTGTTTCCGGTTCCGGTTGTCCACACACACACACACACCCACACATCTCATTTTTCTTTCCCTGTGCCACTGGTTCCTCCTTCTTCAGACTTTAACTGATTCCAAGCAGAAAATCAAAATGCCTCTTTTGGCACTTTGTTCCTCACTGAATATCTGATCTGTGTGTGTGTGTCAGAGCTTCATTGAATCAAACATAATCACTTGCTCGGCATGTCTTTCAAAAAGAACTTTATATCACAAAGTTCACAGTGTCAGAGATGTTTCTGACTTTGGTGGAAACTGGCTACATGTCTAACCTTTAAAGGCTCAATTTTTAAAATAATGGATTATTATTTTTTATAAGTCTAGGGCTGTGTGTGTCTATGTCTAGTCCAGTCTGGTCAATTTGATCCAAAGAAAAAATAGTTTTTCATGCTTTAAAAATAAATATAAAATCTAGTGAGGTTTATTCCCAAATAAGTCTTATTATCGTAACACAAATTTGTTTCTAAAGCAGATGTATATTGTTGAAGGATATGTACTAGTGCAAACCAAGACAAAAATACTTAAAGGGAATTTTTATTTATTTATTTTTTTTTTTTTTTTTTTGTTTTTTTTTTTTTTTTTTTTTTTTTTTTTTTTTTTTTATGTATATTTTTTTATTCACACTGTAAAGCACGCTCGCACACACTCACACTGGCTGCTTATATCTGACCAATCCCTTGGTATTGGCTAGAGGACACACTCTGCCTTATATAGGCAGGAATGCAACAACAGACACACACACATTAACAAGAAAGCTGGCAACGTGCGTCATTCGCATTACAAGCAAGAAGAGAGATAGAGGCAAGATGCCAAGACAAAAGGATGACTAAATACAACACAAAGAAATAATACTTTTATTTTAATCTACTTATTTGTATCTAGTGTCAGAAATCTATTAGTTTGGAATACGAATTTTCTGGAAGATAACCAGTTAATCTCGTAGATAAACTAGAAATATGCAGCACACGTCTGCAGGTTTACTTGTTTCTGCAGCTGCAATCAACACATCATTCAAAGAATCTGTGATTCATGACAATAGTGATATGATCCAGGCTGAATTATAACATTTATCAGGAGAAATATTTGTCGTAAAATTACTGGGCTGCAGGTTAGATGAAAGCATATAAGGCATATGAAAGCGAAACAGGCTGGAGTTGAAGTGTTCATGTGTAGAATTATGTCAAACTGACTTGTAGAAAATGCACCGAATGCATATTTACATTTATATGCCATCTTTTCCCCAGATATGTTATACTTTATACGCCAGATTTACGTATGACAAATGAGTTTTCATATGGATGATTGATAACTCTATAATTTATACTTGTCTTGCAGTAGAAGTTACAGGCTCACTTGAAACTTAAACAGGAACACCAATACAGGAACAGGTGTTTTCTTCACTAATGTAATATTCAGCTCGTTGTCGTGGCAATGAAGTACACAGGTTCTGTAGGGAGAGGTTACCCTTCAGCAAAAATGGTTTCTTTATGCTCAAAATAAAAAAGCATTTCTGAATGCGCCTACGTGCTCAGAATATTACAGCTTTTCTGCACCAAGTAAACCTTGTCTCATGTAAGCCTTTCACAAACCTTTTTACACTTTAGCTGTTTAGATTAGGAAGTATTCCATCAATGATTATCAAGGAATGCATAAAACATGTAAACATTATTATTAATATTTTGCAGTCTGTTTTAATCCCAGTTCAAGGGAAATGCAGTATTTGTATGTACTGTAAATAGAGAGATCAAACTCTGCATCCCTTTCCAACATGAAAGAGTATCTTCTATACAAGGACAAACTGAATAAAACATTATTACATTAACAAATGGCATGTTTTATTTAATATATTTAATAATATGCTCACAAGATATAATAATAAAATAACATCGGTCACAAGAGCAACACTGCTGTTAGGTAAAGAAAGAAATACATTTTGTTAAAAAAATAACATTGCAGACTTTACCTCGAGAAACCATCTGTTCTCTATTTTGTGATGATTATATATGGAGAAAGCAATCAAAAATCATTCTCTTTATAATCTCTGCAGACGTCGTTAGATCTGTTAGTGTTAGTGAATTGATTTCTGTATTTTCACTAAAACTCCTGTTATAATCACAGCTGCTCAAGGAATCTCTTATTTTCAGTGTTTCACTGTTGTAGGTATGGTGAAAGTATTCATGAGATTGCAGAAATCCCAATGCAATGAGGAGATCACTGCATTGGGTGCTCAGTAGATATTACTTTGTTTGGCTACAGTGCAGCGCTGCAAACCTTGATACAGCGGGAGTCTGAATAAAATGCTATCCACGTTTTTCTTCCCATAAGAGTGGGCATGGCCATTTGTAAATTCTATGGGTCTAGCTTCCGGTCTCATCTGCGTCCAGCTACTTTTAGCTCTACAAAACAGTTTGTGTTGCTGCTTGATATTGAAAATTGGTGTGTCTTACCATATTATTTGAATGTATTATCTTGATTATGAACACACTGGTTTGTAGTGCAAACAGTTTTACCGTTTACTGCATGTTGTTATTCTTCTCATTATTTCCCTATAGCGGCAAATGAACCGGAAGTCTTGCCCATAGGAGCATTGAAGAAAAAGGTGGATAATCAGCTTTTTTCACATTTGACCCTTCGCAAAGACCCGCCCCCCCTTAGTTACTGTTGCTATGTCCGACAAGCCATGGCGCTCTCATGTCACCCACAATGTTCTCATATAGTGAAAAATCCATTGCGGAGCAGAGACGACACTGACCATGCACTGACAGATAAGACCGAGCCTATTTTTGGTATGAATGTGTCAGCTTTCAAATTTTGTAAGAATTCACCACTAATGGACATTTTGTGGCTCTTTAATGTCTCTCGTTATAGCGCGCAATAAACATCAATGAACATCAGAAGGTATCTTCGTTTTTAAAAAACCCGCATGCAAAGAAGTCAGTACACCATTTTTCAAGTTCAAGTCCACTGACCGTTTAATCCTACTCTCGTCCCGGTTTGTTCGTGTTTTTCTGACTAAAACATTGACAGTACTGCAGTGTTATGACTGGTCAGATCACCTGTCAATCAAACTCCCTGTCAAGGGTCAAATAGCAAATCTTGGCGGCTGTTATTGTAAAATCGCAGTAAAATTTTTCGAGAGAGTTCCACATAGGATGTTCATTTCAGAAAAAAAAGATTATAATCGCACCTCAAGCAACATTATAAAATTATTAAAATAATTTATTTCACCACCTCTTTAAAGAGAATAGTTAGTGATGTTTTTTTTAGCAAGCTGATAATAGTGAGGAGAAAATACAACACACATACTAGTACTCAGCTGTTCTTGAAGGCATACATGTTACTAGGGAGGAGAGACATTTTTTTTAAACAAAATACTATATATATAGATTTGGGTTTGCTGTTAAAATCAAGGGATGTCAATAAAACCAAAAATATGATAAATTGCTTATCTCATGATTTTTACCAGTAGCGCAGTGACACAAAATTCTGTTTATTTATAATTTTTTTTGCATTCCACATATTTAATAATCTAAAATAAAAGTCAGTATGGTAACTTTTGACATTTCTGTATGAAAATTAATGTTCCTCATCGCTATTGTGATTTTAACCTGTTGACTCTTCTGCAGTGAAGAGTATGGGGCATGCAATGTATCTCAAAATGCAGTGCTGTTGATGGAAGCCCATGCTCACCTTTCCATCGGCTTGCAGTCAAGAGAGAGACTTCTGCTGCTTTTCACAGATTCGCTCATCATCGCCAAAACTAAGTATGTTTCAGTGGGTGTGAATATGTCTATTAATATGTACGAAATGTAAGACATCTGTCTCTCTAAGAGTGGACGTGTATGCATTGTGTGTGTTACATGTTACAGGTCTCTGTATCTAAAGCTGAAGGCTCGTGTTAGCCTCTCGGACATATGGCTGGCATCATGTGTCCACTGCATCACAGACAGAAAGCTCGCCTCCAAGAACTCATTTGTGATTGGCTGGCCGACCACCAACTATGTCGTCACTTACAGGTAGTCTTTGAAAAACAATTTAAATAGGACATTCAAACATCTGAGATCTTGGCATACCAAACCAGACTGATATGGTCATTGTATGTCATTCAGACAAACGGCACTGAAAAATTCTAAACTGTTTATGAGTTTGAGATGAAGCAGCCCTTCTTAAAAAAAAAAAAAAGAAATATTCTGCAGTGGAAGGGAAGGGATAATGGATGTGTTAAAGCTTTAGGCACTTCAAGTGTGCTGAGGAAAATAATTAAATTGAGATCCACCCACTCAACTGCTACTGATTTGATCTTAAAACACTGTGTGATAAGGTGCAGCTTTTCTCATGTGAAGTTTAGATTATCTGGTATAAACGCACACAGGCGCTCTCTTTCAAGCTCAGTTCGGCACGCTGTCCTTCACATTGCTAATTCGACTTCTTATTAACCTAATTTTTAAGTCCTTAATTTGACATTGTTGTAGAGATAAAAGTAGGTCGAAACCCTTGAAATGGGAAGCACAAAGTATGCTGCAAATTACAGCATAAAAAAACAAGATTGAGTATGCTATTAGTTATTTAATATCACAAAGACGGTGTAGTGATGACCTTTTTGATTGTTCCTCTAATGTATACTGCCTCAAATACTATATGGCATAGTGAACAAATTATGTAGTAATAAAAAGATTCTGGGGACGGATTTTTTAAAAAATAACACTGTAACACCTGTCAGCATGTGTTCATCATGAAACTGATATCAGATAGACAGGAAAGAAAGTCTCATGTGCAATTGTTTGACAGCGTTCACTGTGACGTCGAAAAACCCATAACATAAGGTTTTAACCTCCTCAAGATAGGGTATCCAGTGAATGCATAAAAACCAGAATGTGGGATCTAGACAAGAAAAGAATGAGTCTGGTGAGTGAGATTAAAAGGATTTCTATATTTTATTCCACATATAAATTCAAGTACATGAACAAAGGGTACATACAAAGGGCCACTTCAAGGAAGTCATTTTAGTATGGTGATGTGAAATGAATGGTGAGCCCTCACGATTAGTTTTGAAGCTAGCATTCATTTTAAAGCTAGAATTTGACTTAATGTGTAAACAAGAAGTTGTTTTGTTTTGTTTAATATACAACATTACACACATTTTTGTTATGCATTTCATACGAAGGTTAAATAAGTAGGTAGGTAGTAGTAGGTATAGTAGATATGTTTGGTAAATGTGATTACCTACAGTGTCCACGGATGAGTATAGTTTTATAAGGCTGAGAGCAGAGAAAGAACACACACACACACTATACAAAGCAATTGTAAAAACGTAATTACAAAATGCATATTTATGTGTAACAACTGTTTTAACCGCAGTAATAATAGATTCATGTTGCAAGAGCACAGTGCTGCATTGTCCTGGGAACGTTGTAGGTGAAGATCATTAGGAAATTACATTTCATTGTTCCTTTTGCCTAGTTTGGTCAAAGCTACATTATGAGACACATTTGGCCTGCTCCTTCCAAAGTGTTAATTTCAAGGGCTCTACCTTTCAGAGTGAGTAAGGTATAGAGATAGTCACTTCTGATTGGAATTTGCCCAACAATCCATAAATACACAGAACAAATCCTCACACACGTAATTTACAAATGCATGGACCCGAAGGGAAAACTGAATCACAGCCATTTTCAGAACTGTATGTACTGTATGTCAATTCACCAGTACAATTTAGATCTATCTACAAAAGTGAAGAATATGAAGTTTTTGAAAGGTGACATTACTTTGCACAAGATTACTGGGAGCTGGGGAGGTCAGCTGATGTGAGAGAGAAAAGAGATTCTATGACACATACACATGCTTTCAAAAGAAAATTACAAGCAACAAGTATAGAATCATGCTTGTTCACTTTTGCTTTTAGGACTGTATGAGGGGAGTGTTTTTTTTGTCATAGATTTGCCGTTGTGCTGTTTACAATATGTCCTCCATAGGCTGGAGTGATGTTGATGTTTGTAATGATTATTTATTTTGTTAAACAAAAAAGATGTAATGTAATATGAAACACACGTCTACATGGATGTAAGATTGGACCAAATAGTGAAATGAGTCACAAGCTCTACAAACCTATATCACATGCAAACCACACTCATGAATATCAGACCTCAGTGCCATTGGTTATTATCTTATCATTCAGATGCATCTATCTGAAAATCTCTTTAGCATGTAAATGTCAAGCACTTTGTGAATGGGAAAATTGAAATGAAATCTAACCCTCTCTCTCTCTCTCTTTATACCTGTCTTCCCAAACCTAAGCTCATCCGAAGCAAAGGAAAGATGGTTACATGCTTTTCAGTGGTAAGGAAATTAAAAAACAAATCAAAGGATCACATCCATAACCTTATATAATGCATCACAATGAGAGTTTCCTTTCAAAATGTAGGTGTTCCAGCTGTGATTTCCGTTGTCAATTTTCTTGACTGTTCCATGACTTTGTATCTGTGACAAGCTTTTGCATTTGTTGTTGTTTGTTTCAAATAATGTTTCATTCTTCAGGCACACCTGCAGAGCCAGGCAAAAAGTCTTGCCAAATGCCATTCTTCTCTACGTCTTGCTGATTTGCCGTCCAGATGACAACAGCTCAGCGGTACACAAAAGCTTTTTTAGTTTAATTTGGAGCCGAGCCACTCCCAGTCCTCTGAGAACTAAATTAATGTCTCTGTTTACAAGTGGAAGCTATTTGTACTCTAGCCTGAAGCTTTTCATTGTGAGTTGATGCTCAATGTTTTTGCTTGTTTACATGCTGTTGGCTGTTAAGACCATTGCTGTGGCAGTGGACGTGAGCACGACCGCAGAAAATGTGGTTCAGTACATCATACAGCAGTGCAAACTATTGGTAAGTGATCCTTAAAAAGCCTCTCGTTGAGAGTGTAGTGTAATATATGCTATTTATCCTCTTTAAAGCACAGCTGAGTACAAGGGAGTGGTCCAAATGAGAGAGACACATGCTTTTTCTTTGCCCCTGATATCATCTTGTATCTTAGTGTATTTGACTACCTGGCCAGGCAATGTGGTTCTATAATTGTATGTACATCATTCAGTTGCTCTCTGACCCGTAACTCTATATTGTGCCAAGTTTGTCCATTGGCATTTCCTGTGTTTGATAACAGCCACTTCCTCTTTCCTGTCTCTTTCCAAAACATAATGACAACTTCCTGTGTGCAGGGTGAAGTCTCTGACTACCAGCTGTGTGTAAACTATGAGAAAGAAGAGGAAACATACCCCCTTATTGGTGATCACACACACACACACACACATCAACTTAATCTAAATAGGGACATTGCATATAGATGATTTATAGCTAGTTATAGATACTTTAAACTAACTTGTGAAAGATTCTGTCAGGTTTAGCTTACTATTTTTTGGCTACACTTTATTTTAAGGTGTCCTTGTTACAGTGTAATTATACATTTAAGTAATGAGTAATATTAATTAACTGCATGCATTTACTATATGGTTAGGGTTAGGATTAGGGTTACTTGCATGTAATTATGCATAATTTATTGTTATTATAATAGTAAGTACATGTAACAGATGTAAAAAGGGCACCTTAAAATGAAGTGTTACCCTATTTTCTGTCCCCAAAATATTAAGTACAGTAGGTACACACACAAACATACATACAGTATGTAAAAAGATACTTTTTAAAGCAATTGTGAACTCATGGTAGATCAGGGGTGGCAAACTAATCTTAGTTTTTTTTTGGATTGGTAAACATGTTTCCTTATGTGTGCCAATTTTTTAATTTGTACCCATGCAGGGTTCAACAAATTTCATTCACCAGAGGCCTTTAGATTACATATAAAATTGATAATTAGGGAACAACTATTCAATCTAATAGTATGAATAAGCCATCTAAACCGAACATTACTACAAAGTTTAGCCTAAAAATATGTATAGTTTATTTTAATTACAAGGCATGCTTCTCAGACAAACTCAGCATCAAATAAATATATCATCATGGTTGAGAAAAATGCAGAACTGAAGAATTTCCTCCCTTTCAGTCCATGACTTGGGATCTGAATTTAATTGTCTGTCTGTCTGCCTGCCATCAACATTCAGAGTTTGTCTTGACAAACTTTGCATTTCTTTTGTGAAATTCACTTTTTGCTTAGAATATTTTCTGTCTCTCTCTGTTGTTGTTATGCCCAAAAATTGTTTGTTTTTAGTTTGCCAGTTGTGTCTCTTACAGTCAGTCTAGTTTCAGCTATTTGCAGATGTCATGCATAATTAAAAGAGTATTTACAAAGTTTTTCTGTGGCTAAAATGGTATATTATACCCCAGCATTCCTGCACACCTACATAGGAAAAATGATTTGGAAAATAAAGGAATGTTTTTTTTTATGAATATATCATACTGGTATAATGTTTTAAGAATTACTTGATGTTTTGTTCCTCAGATATTCTCACATCTTGGTTGAAATCCTCTGTGGGATGTGATTGCAAGGTTTCTTTAAAAGCTCTGAGCTGTGATGAAACTCTCCGTTCATTGACAACTCTGTGATGAAAGACTAGGAATTATAGAAAAAAAGGCTTTATTATTCCCAAGAGAGATAGAAAACAGTCTGTATGAACTACTATTGATGAATTCTCTGCACTCACCCAGGTCATATGTATGCAAGTAAGGTTTATTATATGAGACAACAGGATATGAGAGATTTAGGATCAGATAACAGAATCCAAAACTCAATTAAACTTTCTCTATGTCTGCCTGTTTCTCTCTATGTTGTAATAGGGCAACCTCAGGATAATTCTCCCCAAATACCAACTGTAAACATTCACATACACACACAAGCTGATCTTCACTGTCTAAATATTAATCTGAAATCTGCATTTCCAGTAGAAGGTTGCACGCTAATCCATATGTCGTATTTTTATACAGATTTTGTGCTAGTTATAGAGGAATCAGAAAACAAACCAATAACTATTCTCAATGTCACAATGCTTTATGCTTGCTTTTTTCAAGCATATACAGAATGAAATATGTTAGCAATAAGGTAAACACAATAATACTTTTTTTTGGCCCCTGCACTGTTCTTTGAAAATGAAATCTCCTGCAATCTAAAATACCAATTTCCTGTCTCCATTTTTGTCTCTTCTAGGCCATGAGCTACCATTCTTCATCCTGCATCACTCCCTGAGAAGTCAACAAGACCATCTGCACATGCCCAGTGAGCCCCTGCAGGAGGTGTTTAGTTCTGGCCAGCAGACAGAGGCCACTCCCAAGACCCCTCACTTCACCCTAAAACCCAGAACACATACTCCTAGGGGTGAGTGCATTTGTCACCAAAATAATGCATGTGGCTAGCTCAATAAAACTTTATAATTTCATCAAATGTGTAGTAAGACTAGTGCCTTTCGTGAGGGTCTGTTATCTATGGGGTTCTCGATAGTATGTGGCTGTCCAAAGGCCATTAGTAGTAACAAAATCTACTGACTTTTGCTGCACCTTATCTGCTCAAGAGAAATTTGTGGAATTTGTGGAGCTGTGAGTACTGTACTGTTATTGGTAGTTGAAGGCTAAATGTTTTTTACATTAGAAGGGACAGGGGACATATGGACCTTTGTGATTTGAACTGCTGAACTTTCTGCTGAGGTCTGCAGGTGCAGATTCGGTGTGTAATAGTAGTGAGAGGCTGGGCAAACTGACACATAGCCTGTATCTTACAAACTTACAAAAAGTTTCATGAGTCGAAATTCCATTCTCATAGATGCTTACTTCTTTTGTTTATTATTTTGTTTATATTACACTTAGATATAAGCCGTAGATCACTAACAAGCTACACAATATTGCGTTCTTAAATGGCAATGAATCACCTGCGATTTTGAAAGCGATATTGCGTAGCTTGTCAGTGAACTACGGCTATGTGTAGAATGCCGCTCCATCTGAAAGCACGTGCTGGACATTTACTACTAATCACAGAACCGGCTTTACTGATGAGATGAGCATGAAAATCGCATTTGATTATTTGCACAGCGCTAATATTATGGTATCTATTATATATAGTATATAATAATATACGTAATATGTGTGTGGGTGTGGTTTGTCATTACCACTCGCGGATATTTGCATGGTATATATGCACCAATGTTAATGTTTGGTCTTGGATCTGCTACGCTGCTGCTGCTGTTTCGGCAGAACAAGTATCGAAACTTGCTACTGCCAATCAGAGGCGGACAATAACTAAGTACATTTACTTGAGTATAGTACTTAAGTAAACTTTTTGAGTATCGGTACTTTACTTGAGTATTATTTTTTTTTGGGAACTTATGACTTTGACTTCACTACATTTGAAAGACAAATAATGTACTTTTCACTCCACTACATTTCTATTAAGGTCCTCGAAGTAGAAAGTCGTTACTATGTGGCAGTTTTGAAAGTCAGTGGGTGATTTCTTTTTTGTCTAAAACGTGACTTTCTTTTTTTTTTCAGACAGTTTTATCAGTAATCACTCTTGTAGGGCTACATTAAGTGATTTCCCAGCATTTTTTGAACACTGACCAATTGCAAATGTGATTTTTATTTAAAACAATTCAATAATAAGAAGTTATTATTGTGGTATATATGGGGTGTTAAATATTTTTTTCCCATAGGTTTTTAACATTATAAAAGCTCTTTATTCCAAAGATATTACAAGCTAGTCAGTGTATTCAGTAGTGTAATGTATTCTAAGTTGCTTCAGAAAAATTGCAAGTATTATGTACAACAATAAAAAAATGTGCATTGACATAAAAAAAGAAATTTACTTTTGGTACTTAAGTACTTTTAAAAGCAAGTACTCTTTCGTACTTTTTCTTAAGTAAAAATCTGTCTTTACAACTTTTACTTGTAATGGAGTAATATTTGACCAGCAGTATCTGTACTTTCACTCAAGTAATGGAATTGAGTACTTTGTCCTCCTCTGCTGCCAATACATCCACAACATGCTGCATTTGAGCATGTAAAGCAATTGCTGCACTACTAACATTCTTATGAATAACCCTCTGCCGATCTTACGTGACCTGGTTGGTCAGCCCAGGTGACCGAAGGGTTGGAGGAGGGTTTCTGAAGTGTGCTGCAAACTGCTACCACAAACATTAGCCAAATATTTGAATGTTGAGCAGAAAGCTCATTGGCTACCGATACAGAAGATAACCAATCAGCTGTGCCATGTGATAACGATGTCATTAGGTCAGATTGAGTTAGATCTATCAGACTGAGCCATCTAGAGTTTCATGACAGAACTTTGAGTTATATATATAGAATGATATTATATTTGGCTGTCATATATCAATATATATCGAAATATCGCAAATGTACATATCGCAATATTCATATCGCTACAGCTTGCAATATTTGGGGCCATGAATAAAAGACAAAGAGAAAATCCCTCTCTGCTCTTACCTAAATAACTTTTGTATCTTAAATAAGAATCAGTGCATATTGAATTCAAAAAGTAAATACTACGCAGTGTTTTATTTTTATTTTTTATTATTCAGTTCCTAAACTCAAGTTAAAATGATTACACTAATGTTAAAATTAAATTTTTATGTAATGCTCAAGTAAAACACTACCGTTCACTTTATTGAAGGTGTTGTGCCAATAAAACACTACTGTTCACTTTCAGAAGTTGTTGTAGGGGTGTTTTCTTATTAGAATCAGAATGAGCTTATTCACCACTTAAGTGTGCGCAAACAAGGAATTTGTTGTGGTTTTACAGGAACTCTTGATACATACCAATAACCATAGTATTATTTGTAGCTATATATATATATATACACACAGATATATAGAAATTCACAAGAAACTGACGATCGCAACAGCTGAGTAAAACGGTTTTTCATCTGACAATGTTGGCACTTTAAGCAGTATCTATCGCCTATCGAAATATCGCATTATTTTAATGAGTTAGTCGCATAGCACATTTTTCTCAATATCGCACGCCCTAATATAATATTTTATATATATATATATGCACTGGGCAAAAGTAGGTAGGCACCCCATTGTGCACGTTCTCCCCTAAAACAGATGAGAGAGGTCCTGTACTTTCATCATATGTATACCTCAACTATGAGAGATAAAATGAGGGAAAAAAATCCAGAAAACCACATTGTAGGATTTTTAAAGAATTAATTGTTAATTTCCTCGGTAAAATAAGTATTTGGTCGCCTTCAAACAAGCAAGATTTCTGGCTCTCAATGACCTGTAACTTCTTCTTTAAGAGGCGCCTCTGTCCTCCACTGGTTACCTGTAGTAATGGCATCTGTTTGAACTCGTTATCAGTATAAAAGATATCTGTCCACAACCTCAAACAGTCACCCTCCAACTCCACCATGGCCCAAGACCAAAGAGCTGTCAAAGGACACCAGAAACAAAATGGTAGACTTGCACCAGGCTGGGAAGACTGAATCTGCATTAGGTAAGCAGCTTGGTGTGAAGAAATGAACTTTTATTAGAAAATGGAAGACATACAAGACTATTGATAATCTCCCTCGATCTGGGGCTCCACGCAAGATCTCACCCCGTGGGGTCAAAATGATCACAAGAACTGTGAGCAAAAATCCCAGAACCACACGGGGGGACCTAGTGAATGACCTGCAGAGAGCTGGGACCAAAGTAACAAAGGCTACCATCAGTAACACACTGCGCCGCCAGGGACTCAAATCCGGCAGTGCCAGACGTGTCCCCCTGCTTAAGCCAGTACATTTCCATGCCCGTCTGAAGTTTGCTAGAGAGCATTTGGATGAAGAGGATTGGGAGAATGTCATATGAAACCAAAATAGAACTTTTTGGTTAACTCAACTTGTCGTGTTTGGAGGAGTAAGAATGCTGAGTTGCATCCAAAGAACACCATACCTACTGTGAAGCATGGGGGTGGAAACATCATGCTTTGGGGCTGTTTTTCTGCAAAGGGACCAGGACGACTGATCCGTGTAATGAATGAATGGGGCCATGTATCGTGAGGTTTTGAGTGAATACCTCCTTCCATCAGCAAGGGCATTGTAGATGAAACGTGGCTGGGTCTTTCAGTATGACAATGATCCCAAACACACCGCCCTGGCAACGAAGGAGTGACTTCGTAAGAAGCATTTCAAGGTCCTAGAGTGGCCTAGCCAGTCTCCAGATCTCAACCCCATCGAAAATCTTTGGAGGGAGTTGAAAATACATGTTGCCCAGCGACAGCCCCAAAACATTACTGCTCTAGAGGAGATCTGCATGGAGGAATGGGCCAAAATACCAGCAACAGTGTGTTAAAACCTTGTGAAGACTTACAGAAAACGTTTGACCTCTGTCATTGCCAACAAAGGGTATATAACAAAGTATTGAGATTAAATTTTGTTATTGACCAAATACTTATTTTCCACCATAATTTGCAAATAAATTCTTTAAAAATCCTACAATGTGATTTTCTGGATTTTTTTTTCTCATTTTGTCTCTCATAGTTGAGGTATACCTATGATGAAAATTACAGGCCTCTCTCATCTTTTTAAGTGGAGAACTTGCACAATTGGTGGCTGACTAAATACTTTTTTTCCCCACTGTATAGATACTATATGGTTGGTGTGTGGTGTGTGTGTGTGTTAGGGTTATATTTTGTGGCTTGTATGCGTTTTATTTGATAGGACAGTTTGAGAGCAGACAGGAAAGCATTGGGTGAGTGGAGCAGAGAGGGGGGCAGGATCGGCAAAGGACCTCAAGACAGGAATCAAAGTCAGGTCACCGTGAGCACAGATGTGCTATATATCGGTGCACTAACCACAAGGCTTGGCGCTGACGGTCAGCTTGTATATTACATGAAAATTTCACTGGAGATAAAATGTCATTCCTCTCAGTCCCAGTAATAATGTAATAACAATAATATTGGCTGAATAAAACTGCACCGGGAGCTGCCATTTAAGCTCAAACTACTCCAGTGCTTATGGCCAGAATCTAACAAGCTTGAATATTTACCCTGACAGTCTGTGTCCTGTTCCTCATAAAGCATGCAGATCCCAGTGGCAGAAAGGATGGGCATGTCCTAGATTGTTTATAGTACAGCCTGAGCTGAAGTCAAGGAAGAGAAGTCAGGGAAGTGTAAAATCTGTCAGTATGTACTCTGTATGTGTATTATGTTTTTGAACAAGCTCTTCTCTGTTTTGATGTATCACTTTGAAACATAAAGATATTTACATCATCGTGAGAGGAATTTTACATTTCCATAAGCTTTTTGGTAACCTTAATCCAACCTGGAGGGCTCTGTGTCGTTTGTTAAAACAAACATTATGTCTCTATAAAGTATTTATTAACATGATTACGCCCGGAAAAGCAATGGAATTTTCCTTTCTGTAAATGTCACATGTTTCTCAGAACTTTTTAAATTAGATTTATCACTTTTTTTTTCTTTTTTTACTGATTTTCAGGACACGAAGAAAAGAGGAAGAGATAAAAAAAATCGAACAGTTAACATTTAATTTAGTTAAACATTTTCCAGCACTAAATGAAGTAAATAACACCTATTATATTACCTCTGATGCTACTGATAAGCTATTTGAAGTCATCTCACATCTCATCATATTATACTTGATTGTACATAATGATGCCAGCAGGGGTCAGTTAATAGTAATGGAGTCCTTGAATTCAGAGCTAAATGAAGTGCTTTAAGAGGAACATTTAGTGTAATCACACAGGATGCAGCCTATTCTGATATCTATTACACTTGAGAGTGGCTCTATCATGTCCTCCATATCCCTCCACTACACTACAGGAAAATTAGGGATTATCAAAGCATGTGATCAGACTAGTTCTAGATGAGACATAAGACACTTGACAACCCTAGATGAGAGGAAACATTTACTTGAGAGTGCAAAAAAGGGTACAATTTTCCTTTTTTTTTTTTTTACTCAAACATAAAATAAAGCAGATGGAACTACTATTTGTCAAATATGGAATCAGAAGAACATACGCTCCTCCAATTAATGAAATTGCCTATGTCTGATTGGTCTGTTGTGTTTCATTGACAGGTACTTTGCTGAAACATAAAAGAAAAAGGTCTCTGATTGATTGGGCACTGAGGAGGGGACACTTTAACCAATCCGATGGCCAGTCTGACCCACAAACTGCCTCGCACAAGCTATTTGGCCAGCCTCTTTCCTCCATTTGTCCTGATGGAAACCTGCCTAAACCAATAATGGTAAGGCTATTACTGTCTCTCGATCTTTTTGTTTCACTATATTTTGTCATGTTGGGTCTTATTGTCTCTGAGCACTTATCATTCATGGCTCTTTCACTGAGCCAGAGGTTTAGTCACTATGAATGATGAGCGCTCATGGACAATAAAACCCAACATGATATTGCTTTTATATAACAGTTCGACTGCACAAGTGTGTAGATAAATAAGAAACAAGAATAGAGTGTCTTGTGTGCTGAACTACTTCCTTCCGCCACGGATCCATATCTCAAGTTGAGAGTTTAATAGATGAGCCCAAGCCTCCCATACTAATTAGAAAACATCATCTTAGATCTAGTAATGAAGGAATGTGGAGTTGTTTCATTGAAGTTAAAAGTATTATGTACAAAAAAGTGTATTATATTTAAAGTTATATACTGTAAGCTATATGCTAAATGTATTATGAGGGAGATATCGACTGAGTGAGTCTGATTACCTGTATAGGATGCAGCATTTATTCTTCAGGTCAATGTCATATTCATAATGAAAAAATTGTTTAAATGTCCTCTCAGGAAAACAGTACCTTTGTTGTGGTATGCCTTCATCTGATTCTATTTACTTTCAACTGGGCTTTCCCATGGCAGCGATGGTCAATGAATATTCTGGTTGCATCTTACAAGATAATGTTTATCTTGTGTTAGTCCCTTTCAGTTAGTCCCTTTTAGTGGTTAGGTAAGGTTAGGTTCATTTAAGGTAAGGTTTGTCTATCATTAGCTTAGAACAGGGTTTGTGAATTGATGAAAAGCTAAAAATGAATGAAATCGTAACAATAAGTAATATAAAAAAAATCTAAACTCTTACAAAAAAGTTCATTATTTAAAGAATTATCTTTTTTTTTTATTTTTATTAATTACCTTACCTAATTATATATATGGGGTACTCCAAGTAAATGTTTTAGGTGAAAGGGGTTTGGCTGACTAAAACAGTGTTGTGTTGTGTGTGTGTGTGTGTGTGTGTGTGTGTGTGTGTGTGTGTGTGTGTGTGTGTGTGCACATAGGAACCTGGATCTCTGCTGTTCTGTGAGTTCCAGAGACCCTGGAATCGTCCGTCGTTCCATCAAATGCCAAAAACGTAGATCCTGAAGGAGCGAATGCATGCTGGCAAAGTTTTCACTGCATGAACAAGCAGTGTTCGTCTCTGCATCTCTATTACAGTGAGAACACAATCATTTTAAATTTAATTTTCCTCTTGCCCTATATATATATTATATAATATATCTATATTTTTAAAAAAAAAAATTTCTTTGAATGGGCTTTTTATCTTTATTAAAACTGGGTTTATAGGAGTTTTTACGCAAACTGCCTGGTGGTGTTTTGTGCTGTGACTTATATGAGGACTGGATGGAAGTGCTACAGAGTGAAAATCAACAGGATAGACTTAATAGAGTCAGATGGTAAGAACAGCATACAAACATGCATATGTCTTGTACATATGCTCACACATACACACTATACTCAATGTATAAAGTGTATAGACTAAGACCATGTTTTATTTATTAACTCCTTTCTATATCCTATATTATCTATATTTTTTACCAAAACAAATACGTAGATTAAAGATTTGATTCAGTTCAGTTCAATTCACATTCATTTGTATAGCTCTTTTCATGATCTGCAGGCATTCCTACATGCCATTTACAGGTATAAAAACACCTTTTTTGTGCATATAGGTAGATGATGAAACATAAAACATGTATGTACTGGCAGCATCTAAAGCATAAGCAGTATTACGTATTTACAGTTATAGAAACATAAAATATTTATAATTTGTATCATAAACATATATAGCTACATTTACAGTTTTACAGTTTTATTTTAGATGCCTTAACCCTATCCTCAATCATTTGTAATATAACATAAAGCTTTATAAAATGTTGTGAATATGTATATAACTGTCAATAATTTACATATTTGCTAAATTATTTATTTGCCTTTTTTTGTCAAGTGACAAATTTAGAATTTTTAACTCTAGATTTTTTTTTAAACACGCGGTCTTAAAAGGTTGTAGACGATTGAAAACAATCTCATTATTCATAAATAGTATAGTTTGAACCAATTAATTGCATTAATGAAATATTCATAGACCGTAACAATTTTACATGTATAAACCACATTTTACATTTTACAAAGACAGAGTTAGGGTTATGCATTCTTCTAGACAACGTTTGAAACTGTATTTTTTAGCGCTACAAAATAATGGAGCCCAGAATGGACAACTCTGAACAAGTCTGAATAAATGATCACATTGTAAATCTGTACATGGTGACATTAGTGTGAATTGCATCTACTGAAACTTGTTGTTTTATCTTTTGTGTGTGTGTGTGTGTGTGCGTATTTGTGCTGGAATGCATTTCCATATGTATGAGAGGGCAGACAAACTTCCGCACATAATCATTTGTTTGCAAGATTCTTTAATGTGTTTTATGTGTCTGCCTGTCTGGTTGCAGTTATCTGCCATTCTTCAAGCTCTATTGTCTTTTTATTTAGTTTGCTTGCACAGTTGCCGGAGGAGAATGTTACTTTGCTGTGTCACTTATTTGGAGTGCTACACAGGATACACACTCACTCAGAGGTGAATCAGATGACAGCAACAAACTTGGCCCTTTGCATTGCACCCAACATGCTCTGGAGGACTTCCCAAATCAGCCCTGACAAAGAGGGACAGAGCGTTCTGCAGGTAAAAATCTGGTTACATGTATTCTTAGTAAAATGATCCATTTACATGTGTTTTCTCACTTCTTTAAAGGGATAACATACAACACATCCATGAACAGTTTATTTAAATATTTAGTTTTAGGTTAAAAGTAATATATACAGTGGGGATCAAAAGCCTGAGACCTCTAGTAAAAATGGTTTGTCATTGCAAATTATATTAAGAGCACAATTTTGGCGAAAAATTATTTTCAGAATTTTTGATCACGTTCTCTGCCATTATTTGAGAATGATCCAAAGAGTATCTCATGCTTAAAAATACCTATTTGATTAGTGATCTCGAAATCATGCAGAATCTAAAGTGTTTCTTTTATTTTACATCACATCAAAACCTGTTGATTTTTTAATGATTTCAATTGTATTTACTTTCCAGTTTAAATGACGTTTAAATCCCTGATTTCAGTGAGCTCTCAGACTTTTGAACCCCACAGATTATGTAAGGGAAATCGTACCGATTCCTATCAGACACAGTTAACCAAAAAAAAAAAAAAAAAGCATTAGAATCAAGAACTATATAGCTATACTAGAGACATAAACCTGAAATTAAACAAAAAACCTACCTACCAAACCATTGAACTTGAACTGCTTCTAATTCTGAACAAGAGAATAAGTGTGTGGGTGCAGTTAATGATCGAATACATATACTTGTAAAGCTGTTTCAAAGAACAGTTTCCAAATTCTGATATAATTATCCAAATTTGGAAACTGTTCTTTGAAACAGCTTTACAAGTATATGTATTCGATCATTAATTGCACCCACACACTTATTCTCTTGTTCAGAATTAGAAGCAGTTCAAGTTCAGTGGTGGGGTTTTGATTCAAATCTAGGTCAGAATCAACCAAAGGATTCTGGATTTTTTTGTGCTGCAGAGGTGAAGATCCTAATTTGCACGCCAGCTTGCCAAGCAATGTCATGCCGCTTAAACAGTTCACCCTGCTCTTGGGCAGGCACAGTTTAATACCACTGTCACCACAGGTTGAAAAATCCCAGCGATTACATTAACACACACTCACATGAATTTGAAGTAAGCGGCATCTGGTAAGGGTACTGAAGGGTGCAACAACTGGGGCCAACTTCCATTTGTAAATCACACAGAACTAGTTTGTGCACAGTTTATTATTCAAAAGAAACCCTGATAATGATGTGACTTAACCAGTATTTTTAGCCTAAAGCTGCAAATGATTTTCTCCACCCTTCAGATAATGAATTCTGATGCATCTAATGGCTGCTGACTTGCTCTGCTTATTAACCTCAGCAATTTACAGTCGTGAAATCGGATATAACCAAAGGGATCTGCCTTATCAACAGGATGTTGACACAAATGTAAACAGGGAAATGATTAAGAATTTGAATCTCTGGCGTCCTACTGTACGTCACTATTTTATTAAATATACATTTATAAATCATAGGTTTGTTTACAGTACTATGCAAAATATTACATGGAAAAATGTACATTTCATATTAAGGATGAACGTCCTTGTAACACCAGTTCACACTGTCTTAATTCAAATTAGATCGCAAAATCCTGCAGCGCTGTAACAGAAAATTAGCAGAACAGATTTTGCATTTCAAAGGAGATTCCTTGTAAACCACATCTTTGTATTCAGGACCAATACAATTCAAAAACATGTCCAGATTTTCCTGACTAATATTCTGTTGCATCATTTGACAGTTGCTGATGAGTCATCCTCTTCAGGGACAGACATGAATGCAGGGCTCAACAATAAGGATGGCTCAAAGCTAGCGTCAGGCCAGCTGACAATCTCTCACTCAAACTCTTGCTGCGTTTTTAGTGCTTGTTAAAATGCAGTATCAATGAGATATGATCAGTTAAAGGGATAATTCCCCCAAAAATGAAAATTCTGTCATTAATTACTTACCCTCATGTTATTCCAAACTCGTAAGACCTTTGTTCATCTTTGGAACATTAATTAAGATATTATTGATCCCTGCATAGACAGCAACAGAACTACCACATTCAAGGCCCAGAAAGGTAATAAGAACATCATTAAAATTGTCTATGTGACATCACTGCTTCAACCGTAATGTTATGAAGCTACGAGAATACTTTTTGTGCACAAAGGAAATCAAAATAATGACTTTGTTCAACAATTTCTTCTCTTCCGTGTCAGTCTTCGCTGCGCGTTAAGCCCTTAAAATCTGTTGAAAATGACAGTATGCCCTAATTTTCCAGGAAAAGGTGTCTGTATTTATAGCCGCCATCATGGAACTACATTACAGCTATATATTAATAGATTGTTTTTGATTATTTGTGTATTTGATTGTTTCATTTTCCAATTAAATCTTTTAAAACATTTTTGACATTTAGAAAAATATGTTGCTTTTTTGTAAAAAGATAAACTTTTAGTTTACTAGTGACTTGAAATGAACTAGTAAATTAACTACTAGTTAGAAAACAATAAAAAAAGAAACATTTTTGTTAAGCCCATTTTTATAGTTTATTTACCATACACTAAAAAAATTCTGGGTTATTTCAACCCAACTTTGGGTCAAATATGGACTAACCCAACTGTTGGGTTTAATTTTTATCATCATTTACCCCAAGTTGGGTTTCCAATTTGACCAAAGTTTGTTGAATACCATGCCTTTGAGAGTGTAGTATTTTAATAGTTAACATCTAGTTGGCTGGGTATTACTTCAGAACTGAGAACTTTTTTAATCAAAAGCTTACTGAAGTGTTTTGGAAGGTAATTTTTAGGTCTGAGATATTTATTGAAAGGGAAAATCAACTGGTGTGACAGAGAATAAGAAGTTTCTTGGTCTAGATATAAAAGCTTTTCAGTTAGAGAGAGGATAAACATTTCAACCATACACAGCTGGCGGCAGCTGCTGCTAGTGTTTGATCATAACAGCAGGGCACTGGTAGCACAGCAGTCCGCAATCAGAGTCTAATGTATAGGAAGCCTATGAAAAGACCTGATGTGGTGATCTCTGTGTGATTTTGAGAGATTGAATATGAGATTGGGAGAAATTGGGAGGGAGCAGAGCTCAGCTTTGTCACGGTTGAGCCTGAGATGATTGACATCAGAGTTGTGAGATTGGAGAGAAAGGTGAGGAAAAGGAATACTAAAGTATGTGTGTCATTTAAACTCCTTGCAATAATTTAAGGTACATGCCGGGCATGTGAAGGACATGTGAATGAAATTCCACCTTGTGAATAAAAGCATAACACGGTGTGTTGTAGGGATGGGCGATATGGGCTTTAAAATATATCACGATATATTTTTATATTATTTATTGCGATAACGATATCAATGACGATAATTTAGGGAATCCTGTTTCTTTAGAGAAAAGTATTATCTTTCCTATTTTTACCCAAAATAGGGTGTTGTGAGCATTACTTTAATCGTTTAATTCATACTGAAGCCACAGGATGCCTTGCGCAAAACTCCACTCTGCATCGTAGACAGTAATGCTCCAAGACAAAGGTATCCAGTGATCACTGTAGCTGAATAAAACGCAAATAGAGAAATTTTAACTGGGGAAACTTGAAGACAATAAGCATACGATTGCACAAAATATATGGTATGTGTTCTTCAAGCAATCTTGAGTATTTTTTATAAGGATAAAGTATATTTATAATGCAATGCTAATCGACATAGCCTTTATCACTGTATACAATGCTATAAACAGATTTTTGCCTCATTCTGTGATATGAAACCACGTCTGGTCACAAAAATAAGTATTTCAAACACTCGACTATGTTATGAAGTTAATATGGAGGAAAAGCATGTCAATAAATTTAAATATCAGGGCTCTACGGATACTTTTTTTTTTTTTTTAAATTTGGAGCACGTTCAAATTTAGGAGCACCTTCTAATCAGTAATCAAAATTCTGATAAAAAATTTACCTTCCCATTACAAGGTGATATTTGACTCAAAGTGATTTATAGGGAATTTTGTTTTTAACCTTTGTAATGGCATTTTTCTAACTTTATGAAAAGTATGTCAAAATATATGTATTTATAAGCTTTTTTAACATTTCTAATTAAAACAACAATAAAAACAAGTAGAATAAGAATAAGTAACCAATCAAATGAAATCAGTATTTTTCAGAGGTGGCACAACAGAACACACATTGTCTTGTCTGTGTATTTTCAGACGTTTAAAAAATGAGGTCAGAGGTCGCATGAGTGCATAAATTCTAATTCAGGTTGAGAGGTATGTTTTAATTAACATTTGAATTATAGAAATGATTTAAAAATACAGAAAAAGATGCTTTAAAATTTAAACTAAATCTGCCAGCAGGTGGCGGCAAGTCACTGATTTTATCACTGAATCATTGATTTCATTGATTAGTTCGATCAGATGAATTATTCAGGAACGAAGTACATGACTGTCTTTATGAATGGGTAATTGAATCATTGACTCACTAGATTCCTTTAAAAACGCAGTTCATTCATAAACGAGTCACTGCTGTGTTTGAATGGAGATGCGCAGCGGCTCAGCTGTTACTTTAAAAACTATTTTCGTTGATGAAATAGAGCAAAATAAGGCAATTGTGTTGTCAGACAATGTAAGTCACTTAATATTTCTTGTTTATTAAATTGTTGTATTAAATCAATATCACATTTGCAGACTCCCTTAATAATCATTAAAAGCTGTCACTCATCTTAGTTTATCCCGATCTCATAAAACTCCATTATAATCGATGAAGCTCTCTACACTGTACAATGAATATCTTATTTACACCCCGTCAACACTTTGTTATAATGAGAGGATATGTCTGTGATACATTACTCAACGCTGCAGAAACACGTACGTATATTAGAACCTTTGAAGCTCCCTCAGCGCAAACACAAATATGCTGATTGTGTAATTTGCACTGGTGCTCCTAAATATTTTTTTCATAGTTGCACGCAGTAGTTTTCAGTCGCAAATGCCACTGAAATGGTCGCACTGTCGAGCCCTGAATCTTTGTTGCCACAGTTTGTAACGACTCATACACATGTAAAACTGTGTCGCACACGTGCTACCCAAGGCTCGGACCGATTTTTGTCGCACTGTACAGCCCTATCCAAACCTGTTCCAGATTGCAGATTCAGGAGCAGCTCAATTTCACGTCCGCCTTTCTTCACGTCACTCCACACAGTCGTTCACAGAAATATGTCAACAACTAGACTTTATCGTTATTACCGCGGGAAGACGAATTCTTATCGTGTGGAGAGTTTTTACCGGTATATCGCAAACGATAACATATCGCCCAACCCTAGTGTGTTGCCTGGCTTCCTAAAGATGACACTCATTAGACACTGGTCTCCATAGCAACTTATTTACTGGGATATGATTAAAAACTAATAAAGACCAGTGCTCTGACTCCAAAAAGCTCCATGTATGAGACGGGGTGTATAGATACATAAATAAATGTATAAATACAAAATTGACTGCCCACCAGGGGGTTGGAGAAGAGCGTATGCTGTTTTTTATTCAATTCTAGGCATTTATATTATTTGTGCACACATTTCATTAACATTATTCGCCTGATCCAGTGTAGATGAACATAGCATCTGTGATCAAATCTCTGTTTCACTCTGGGAAGTATGTCATGTGCATCTGTAGACAAAACATCCATTAGTATTACATGAGATGTTGTGGAAGTTCATAGATTAGAACTGCCACAAGAAAGAAACGTGGGCTGAATTCCCATACTTTCACCAGATGTAGTAAATCAATGAAGAACCGACTTCACGCCTGCTAATGAAGTGCAGTCTTTAGCTTTGCAGGTGTGTAGTGTTATATATATTTCTTAATTAAGTGTGTTGTTTGACAAGTAACATTCACTTCAAGTAACATTCACTTGTCACAATGGAACCTACTGTATACCTTTTATACTGACAATTAACTTTCCCTCAAGTCAACCAAGACATTACATAATTTGAATAACATTACATCATTTGCTCACCAATGGATCCTCTGAAGTGAATGGGTGACATCGTCAACGAATGAGAGTTCAAACATATACAAAAATGTGTTATTAAGGTGACTTTATACCTTCTAGCCAAAAGATGAGTCCATAATCTATACTAACTCTTCCTCCCATGAAAAAGTTAATCACCTGTCATCCTTGCACATCCAAACCCACCGACAGATTTGCTTAAAGCTGTTTTGGACTGGGTTTGCTTTTAAATGCTGCTTAATCTGTGGATATTTTGTTCCTGATTCAGATGAGATGACTTTTTCACTGGAGAAAACAAACGTTGTGGATAGAAGAAGCCAGAAGCAACGGTTCGAAAATAAAAATGTCTTGATGGATTGGTTTATTGCAAACACGCAGCTTTTCACTTGGAATAGATTCGTGTGGATTATTGTGATATTTTTACTCACTTATTTATCTGCTCATTTGACAATGATTTTTACATGCTTGGACACAGGGGTGAATTGCTATGTCAAGTCAAGTCAAGTAAGCTTTTATTTACACAATAACCACTGCGATTGGGCGATTGGTCCCCCTTGGTACATTCATTTCATTTTGAAAAAATAATGATGTGCACAGATAAATCATTTGGAATAAATGCTGCAGTATTCCTCACAGAAGCAAGAATGGTCCATTTTGATTTCCTGGGGACTTTAAAAGAACATGAAGGGAGATATGAATCATGGATTGATCTATAATGAGCAGTTGGATGTGTGTGAGTGACTGTGCAGATGCTTTTGTTTCTCAACACCCACAATGGCAGATTATTTGTGCAGCGCATTCTCACGCTGTGTCCAAACCCAATGAATCCAGCCAATTAGTGCACAGGCAAATGTGTGGTGAATGAGAGCAGGCTATTTAAGTGAACCACTAATTGTTAATGTGGTTAGAATAGTTCACCATGTCCAGGACTACGTACGATGATGCCTTTCGCATGCCAGCCGCAGATCCCTATGGTGTGTATGAAATACAGTTTTTTCCAGTGGAAGTTCTACAGAGCATTCCATTCCCTCTATAGGCCTATGCTTTTTAATTTTCCAGTCCTTTGGGCTTGTTTGTATCTGAAATGAGTAAGGAGTAAAAGATTCTTTGGATTTTGCGAGGATCTCTATGCACATGCCAGACGCACACACACAAACACACACACACACTGGCGTCACGTACGGTCTGTGTGATGAAAACTCTAAACTGATGTCTAAACACTCTAGAACTTGGACAGAAACAAGGTGGCAGTCATCTAGCATACACAATGTGTCACAATGTGCGAACGTAGAACATAAATCCTCTTAAAACATTTCCTAACACAAGCCGTAAACTTCACAAGCTGGTTTGTACAGGGCTTCAGTCTCTGATATATGTACTGCTACGGTCAACGTTTACGTTTGCGGGCCAGCTGTGTCTGTTTTCCATATTGATGGTGTTTCGTGTTTTTCCATCTGTCGTTCAGGTCGCAGCGCTTATCCAGTACCTGATAGAAAACACGCCTGCCATATTTGGAGATGATCTGGAGAGTCTGTTCCCCAGGCAGATGAATACAGAGCAGGAAACATGCGATTACACAGGTAATTGTAAAGTTATGCCCTTTGGACCTTATTTCACTGAGATGTAGATGCCTATTGAGGTACTTTACAGAAAACAATTAGCCCTTTTGACTGTGCAATTTCACAGTACTCCCACACACACTTTATCTGCTGGTGGATGTGGGTGTTTTAGAATTAGTGTTAGCGGTTAATTAATTGAAAATAATACATTTTAGATCACTTTTAAGGAATGCCTTGGCCTTTATTACAGTTTCAAGTATTCTTAGTGATATTTGGTATACCAGCTTTGCTCCTCAAAATTTCAGCCTTTACTTTACTAGATCCTCTTAAGCTCTCTCAGAAGTACCTGAAATGTCAATAAACTGTTCAGAACACCAATTTAAGTGCAATAAACTCTTTCACTGACCTTAACATTCTATCCTGCTCATAAGTATTGTCATTGTCAATATTTTCAGTGCAAACACATTTATGTAATCACAAAAAGTGGTAGTTTACTTAATGTTGCATTCAATTGAATTTCATTTTAAAAATTATATTTGTATAATTTTTCTTTTAATCATGGCAGCAGTAATTCATCAGCTGAGAATTTTATTAAGATGTGCTGTGTACTTCTGGCCTTTTAAAGTGACTAGTTCACCAAAAATATTGAAACTCTTTTATCATTTACTCATCCTCATGTTGTTCCAAACATTTGAAGAAGAACCTCCTTTGAAGAACTGTTTTTGCCCATACAGTTAAAATCGATGGGTTCGAAACCAGACTTTGACGCCACTGACTTTAAGTTGTTGTGGACAAAAATAAAAATATAATCTTTTGTGTTGGGTCAACTATACCTTTGAGGAGCCACTTCAGGTGCCTGGATTGCTCTGTTCGAGTGATGCAGTCTCAGTGGAGTATGATTGATCACAGTAGTTTTGCGTCCTCCAGATCCGACGTGCAAGACAGGGAATTGCACCATACAAATTGCTTTCAGCATATTTGTTGGGCTCTGTTAACTGATTTACGTAATTCCTTTAGTGAATTGTGTGCTATTACAAGGTAGACAGCACATGCAAACAATTGTATATTTTTAATGAATTCTTATTTTCCCTTCTCCCTCTATATGCCTAGAAGAGTATATGAAATACATGCAGGATGCAATAATAAACATTTTAAACAGTAGCTTGCTGCATTGTTGGGATATAAGTTACTCTTTTGTGTAAAAGTGCACTTGTTTTGGCAGTTTAATTAAAAGTCATGAAGTAGATCTGAGATGTAAGATCGCTTCTTGTTCATTTTTAGTTAAATGGAAGGTCAAGAATCTTTGCATTATGCGATTGCATAGCCCTACGGTGAGCTCTGCTATATACCGCAAATATGCACATTTTAGCTAATGTAGTAGATCATCAGGGTATGCGTTCAGAAAATATGCATGATTTTCACTGTATATACACACAACATACCCAGTGGTTTTCTGTTCTAACCAGAGATTTTCACTGGATTTCAAGGTTGTGCTTTGGGACGCTCATAAATTCAATCACTTCTTTCATAGCCATTCCGGTATGGTTTTGGCAGTTTGGTCACGTTTAGGATGAAAGGTGAACGTTTGCCCTGAGGAATAGGTTTTCTTCTAGGATTTCTCTCTTTTCTTCAATTCATACCAGCTCACAAATGATTGATGCTGAGAGTAATCCCCAGATTATCCCTGGAAAATTGAGCAGGAGAAAATGTGGCTTTTAGTTATCAATTTTAGTCTTAAAGAACCTCATGGTCTCAAGAGTCATTTAAGGTGCTGTTTGGCGAATTCCAGACAGGCTGACACACTCTTCTTTTGTATCAAACCATACTGTGGAAACCTGATTCATGCACTGATGGTATCAATTAAATTAAATTAAATTCAATTCAATTCAAGTTTATTTGTACAGCGCTTTTCACGATACAAATCATTGCAAAGCAACTTTACAGCAAATTAAGTTTCTACAATATTTAGTGGTAGCTTATCAGTGGTGATTGGCAAGATGGCGCCGATGCTGATGGCTGCCTCCGTGGCGTGCTCCGCAGTTGTTTTTATGTTTTTGTTAGTTTGTCCTGTCTTTAGTTATATCCCTGCAATCAGTTTCACCAGAGACGAATTGCTGGACATTCGGAAATACACACCACCCGATATTTCACCGGTTTTCGACTATTCTGATGTTTTGCTGGACATTGTAGTTGGGGGAGCTGCTGCGCTGATCAAGTGCTTCAGGACGCGCAGACGGGGGAAGTGAGCAGGTGCCATCGTGAAGCTCAGGCAGCGCGGATTTTGAACACCGTTGCCTAGCATCCATCTGTCGAACCTCCGCTCTCTACCCAACAAACAGACAAACTCCTTCTGCTCTCCCAGACAAACAAGGATTTTTCAAACTCTGCTACACTGTGTTTCATGGAAACCTGGCTGAAAAACGCCATCCCGGACAGCGCGTTGAGTCTGCCGGGTTTTCAGCTGTTCAGAGCGGACCGCGACGCAGAATCAACGGGGAAATCGCGTGGCGGCGGGACATGCTTTTACATCAATGAGAGGTGGTGTACAGATGTAACTGTGTTAAAGAAGATGTGCTGTTCAGATCTAGAAGTGCTCTTCATTAACTGTAAGCCGTTCTATTCGCCGCGGGAGTTTCGCTCGTTCATTCTCGTCAGTGTCTACATTCCTCCTCAAGCGCACGTGAGCTCCGCTTTACAGAAACTCGCTGATCTGATCACAGACACTGAACAACAACACCCTGACTCTGTTTTAATAATTCTCGGGGATTTTAATAAAGCCAATCTCTCCCGTGAACTGCCAAAATACAGACAGCACATCACATGTCCCACCAGAGACAGTAATATATTGGATCACTGTTACACCACAATAAAGAATGCATATCACTCTGTTCCACGAGCAGCTTTGGGGCTCTCTGATCATTGTTTAGTTCATCTAATCCCGACCTACAGGCAGAAACTGAAATCAGCTAAACCTGTATTAAGGACCGTAAAAAGATGGACTTATGAAGCAGAGCAGGATTTACAAGCCTGTTTTGACTGTACTGATTGGAGTGTTTTTTGAAGCTGCTGCCACCGATCTGGACTAGCTCACAGAGACTGTAACATCTTATTTCAGTTTCTGTGAAGATATGTGCATTCTTACCAGGACTCATTTAACCTACAATAATGGCAAACCATGGTTCACTGCAAAACTCAGACAGCTCCGTCAGGCCAAAGAAGATGCTTACAGGAAGGTTGATAATGTCTTGTATAAACAGGCTAAATACACACTGGAAAAGGAGATCAGAGTGGCAAAGAGGAATTATTCTGAAAAAATAAAGATTCAATTCTCTTCCAGTGACTCAGCATCAGTGTGGGAAAGTCTGAAAGAGATCACCAACTACAAGATATCATCCCCCAGCACTGTGGAGAATCAATAAATGGCAGACGATCTGAACTAGTTCTACTGCAGGTTTGAAAAGACATCCCACACCCGCCCTGAACACCTCTCCACACAACCATTCACACCTCCAGCAACCCCCCTCTCCCCCCACCTGCAATTCAGATCAACGAAGACGAGGTGCGGCAGGTCTTCCGGAAGCAGAAAAGGAAAAAAGCACCAGGCTCAGATTGTGTTACACCAGCCTGTCTGAAATCCTGTGCTGACCAGCTGGCCCCCATCTTCACACAGATCTTCAACAGATCACTGGAGCTGTGTCCCTTCATGCTTCAAACGCTCCACGATCATCCCCGTCCAAAAGTAACCCAAAATTACTGGATTAATGACTACAGACCCGTGGCTCTAAAGTCTGTGGTCATGAAGTCTTTTGAAAAACTGGTGCTGGCCCACCTGAAGGACATCACTAGACCATTGCTGGATCCTCTTCAGTTTGCCTAAAGAGCAAACAGGTCTGTGGACGATGCAGGAAACATGGGACTGCATTATGTTCTGCAACATCTAGACAGACCTGGGACTTATGTGAGGATCCTGTTCGTGGACTTCAGCTCGGCCTTTAACACTATCATCCCAAACCTCCTCCTGCCCAAACTAACTCAGCTCTCCGTGCCCACCTCCGTCTGTCAGTGGATCACCGGCTTTCTGACAGACAGGCAGCAGCTATTGAGGCTGGGAAAATACACATCCAGTACCCGTATGATCAGCACTGGAGCTCCTCAGGGTTGTGTTCTCTCCACTGCTCTTCTCCCTGTACACCAACGACTGCACCCTAAAGACCCCCTCTGTCAAGCTCCTGAAGTTTGCAGAAGACACCACAGTCATCGGGCCTCATTCAGGACTGTGACGAGTCTGCTTACAGACAGGAGGTCGAGCAGCTGGCTGTCTGGTGCAGTCTCAACAACCTGGAGCTCAACACGCTCAAAACTGTGGAGATGACCGTGGACTTCAGGAGAAACCCCTCTGCACTCCCCCCACTCACCATCATGGAAAGCCCTTTGGCTGCAGTGGAGTCATTCAGGTTCTTGGGCACCACAATCTCTCAGGACCTGAGTGGGACACTCACATTGACTCCATTGTGAAAAAGGCCCAGCAGAGGTTGTACTTCCTTCTCCAGCTGAGGAAGTTCAACCTGCCACAGGAGCTGCTGAAACAGTTCTACTCTGCCATCATTGAATCTGTCCTCTGCACTTCAATAACTGTCTGGTTCAGCTCAGCTACCAAATCTGACCTCAGAAGACTACAGAGGGTAGTCCGGACTGCTGAGTGAATCATTGGTACAACCCTCCCTTCTCTCCAAGAACTGTACTCTTCCAGAGTGAGCAAACGGGCTGGCAGAATCACTCTGGACCCCTCACATCCAGACACACCTCCCTCTTTGTACTGTTGCCATCTGGTCGACGCTACATAGCACTGAGCACCAGAACGACCAGACACAGGAACAGTTTTCTTCCCTCAGGCCCTCTAATCCACCCCCCCCCCTCAACGCACACTTGACAATAACTGTGGAACACACACTATTATTCACTCATACACTTATTTATCTAACACTCATACTCAGCCTACACCTCTAATTTGCACATAATATACAGTACCTGTACATACAAAAAAACTGTCTATTGTAATATACATGCACACACAATTGTCAATTTATATATTTTTATTCCTTATTTACTTTTATTTTATTATTACTATTATCTGTGTTTTTTGTTCTGTCAATGTCATTCTGTTACACTGTGGAAGCTTCTGTCACGAAACCAAATTCCTCGTATGTGTAAACATACCTGGCAATAATCTCAGTCTGATCTGATTTGATTCTGATTCTGATTCCTGTGTGTGTATATATATACAAACCCAATTCCAAAAGTTGGGACACTGTCCAAATTGTGAGTAAAAAAGGAATGGAAAAATTTACAAATCTCATAAACTTATATTTTATTCAATAGAATATAGATAACATATCAAATGTTGAAATTGAGACATTTTGAAATGTCATGCCAAATATTGGTTCATTTTGGATTTCATGAGAGCTACACGTTCCAAAAAGTTGGGACAGGTAGCAATAAGAGGCCGGAAAAGTTAAATGTACATATAAGGAACAGCTGGAGGACCAATTTGCAACTTATTAGGTCAATTGGCAACATGATTGGGTATAAAAAGAGCCTCTCAGAGTGGCAGTGTCTCTCAGAAGTCAAGATGGGCAGAGGATCACCTATTCCCCCAATGCTGCGGCGGAAAATAGTGTAGCAATATCAGAAAGGAGTTTTTCAGAGAAAAATTGCAAAGAGTTTGAAGTTATCATCATCTACAGTGCATAATATCATCCAAAGATTCAGAGAATCTGGAACAATCTCTGTGCGTAAGGGTCAAGGCCGGAAAACCATACTGGATGCCCGTGATCTTCGGGCCCTTAGATGGCACTGCATCACATACAGGAATGCTAACGTAATGGAAATCACAACATGGGCTCAGTAATAAACTTCCAGAAAACATTGTCTGTGAACACAATCCACCGTGCCATTCGACGTTGCCGGCTAAAACTCTATAGGTCAAAAAAAAAAGCCATATCTAAACATGATCCAGAAACGCAGGCGTTTTCTCTGGGCCAAGGCTCATTTAAAATGGACTGTGGCAAAGTGGAAAACTGTTCTGTGGTCGGATGAATCAAAATTTGAAGTTCTTTTTGAAAAACTGGGACGCCATGTCATCCAGACTAAAGAGAACAAGGACAACCCAAGTTGTTATCAGCGCTCAGTTCAGAAGCCTGCATCTCTGATGGTATGGGGTTGCATGAGTGCGTGTGGCATGGGCAGCTAACACATCTGGAAAGGCACCATCAATGCTGAAAGGTATATCCAAGTTCTAGAATAACATATGCTCCCATCCAGACGTTGTTTCTTTCAGGGAAGACCTTGCATTTTCTAACATGACAATTCCAGACCACATACTGCATCAATTACATCATGGCTGCGTAGAAGGATCCGTGTACTGAAATGGCCAGCCTGCACTCCAGATCTTTCACCCATAGAAAACATTTGGTGCATCATAAAGAGGAAGATGCGACCAGAGGCGGACAGTAACTAAGTACATTTACTTGAGTATTGTACTTAAGTACACTTTTTGTGTGTCTGTACTTTACTTGAGTATTATTTTTTCTGGGAACTTATGACTTTAACTTCACTACATTTGAAAGACAAATATTGTACTTTTCACTCCACTACATTTCTGTCAAGGTCCTCGAAGTAGAAAGTCGTTATGTAGCAGCTTGAAGGCAGGTTGATTTTTTTTTTTTTTTTTCTCTGTCTAAACGGACTTTCTTTTTTTTTTTTCCAGACACCGTTTACCAGTAATCACTCTTGTAGGGCTACATGAAGTGATTTCTCAGCATTTTTTGAACACTGACCAGTTGCAAATGTGATATTTATTTACAACAATTCAATAATAAGAAGTTAATATTGTGGTATATATTAGACACAATATTGTCTGATTTTGCTAAATTGTGTACGTGAAAATATTACCTATAAAGCCACAGAAGAACTGTTGTGCGTCTCCTAATAAAACACAATAGGTGTTGGACTGAAGCAGCACTGCAGACCGTTCTGTGTGTGACATCAAAGTACAGTTAATTTTTTTTTTTTTATGTCAAATAAGTCTTGCTGTTTTGATTTTTTTGTTAAAGCAGTGCTGCTGTTGTAAAGTTGTACAGCTACAGTTGTGTTGCTGGGTTTTAAAGCAGGTTTGATTTTTTTTCTTCCTTATCACTCTGTATTTACAGGATTTCACTGTTCACTGTTTAAAATGTGGATGAATGGTTACATAGATGTGTGCACTGTGCACACACTGTCAGACCTGTGTGAGATCACTACCATACTGCTTTTGTGGGGGTGGGTATAGGGTGTTCATTTTTTTTCACCCATAGGTTTTTTAACATTCTAAAAGCTCTTTATTCCAAAGATACTACAAGCTAGTCTGTGTATTCAGTAGGTGTAATGTATTTTTAAGTTGCTTCAGAGGTATTTCAAGTATTGCATACAACAGTAATAAAACAGTGCATTGACATAAAAAATGTTTTTTTTTTTTGGTACTTAAGTACTTTTAAAAGCTAGTACTTCTGTACTTTTACTTAAGTATAAATCTGTCTTTACAACTTTTACTTGTAATGGAGTAATATTTGACCAGCAGTATCTGTACTTTCACTCAAGTAATGGAGTTGAGTACTTTGTCCGCCTCTGGATGCGACAAAGAAGACCTAAGACAGTGTTGAGCAACTAGAAGCCTGTATTAGAATGGGACAACATTCCTATTCCTATTCCTAAACTTGAGCAACTTGTCTCCTCAGTCCCCAGACGTTTGCAGACTGTTATAAAAAGAAGAGGGGATGCCACACAGTGGTAAACATGGCCTTGTCCCAACTTTGTGTGTTGATGCCATGAAATTTAAAAATCAACTTATTTTTCCCTTAAAATGATACATTTTCTCATTTAAACATTTGATATGTCATCTACATTGCATCTCAATAAATTAGAATGTCGTGGAAAAATTCATTTATTTCAGTAATTCAACTCAAATTGTGAAACTCGTGTATTAAATAAATTCAGTGCACACAGACTGAAGTAGTTTAAGTCTTTGGTTCTTTTAATTGTGATGATTTTTGGCTCACATTTAACAAAAACCCACCAATTCACATCTCAACAATTTAGAATACTTCATAAGACCCATAAAAAAACATTTTTAGTGAATTGTTGGCCTTCTGGAAAGTATGTTTCATTTACTGGACATGTACTTACTCATACTTGGTAGGGGCTCCTTTTGCTTTAATTACTGCCTCAATTCGGCGTGGCATGGAGGTGATCAGTTTGTGGCACTGCTGAGGTGGTATGGAAGCCCAGGTTTCTTTGACAGTGGCCTTCAGCTCATCTGCATTTTTTGGTCTCTTGTTTCTCATTTTCCTCTTGACAATACCAGGTCTGGTGAGTTTGCTGGCCAGTCAAGCACACAAACACCATGGTTATTTAACCAACTTTTGGTGCTTTTGGGCAGGTGCCAAATCCTGCTGGAAATGAAATCCAGCATCTTCAAAAAGCTGGTCAGCAAAAAGAAAGCATGAAGTGCTCCAAAATTTCTTGGTAAACGGGTGCAGTGACTTTGGTTTTCAAAAAACACAATGGACCAACACCAGCAGATGACATTGCACCCCAAATCATCACAGACTGTGGAAACTTAACACTGGACTTCAAGCAACTTGGGCTATGAGCTTCTCCACCCTTCCTCCAGACTCTAGGACCTTGGTTTCCAAATGAAATACAAAACTTGCTCTCATATGAAAAGAGGAATTTGGACCACTGGGCAACAGTCCAGTTCTTCCTTCTCCTTAGGCCAGTTAAGACGCCTCTGACGTTGTCTGTGGTTCAGAGTGGCTTAACAAGAGGAATACGACAACTGTACCCAAATTCCTTGACACGTCTGTGTGTGGTGGCTCTTGATGCCTTGACCCCAGCCTCAGTCCATTCCTTGTGAAGTTCACTCAAATTCTTGAATCGATTTTGCTTGACAATCCTCATAAGGCTGCGGTTCTCAGTTGGTTGTGCATCTTTTTCTTCCACACTTTTTTCTTCCAGTCAACTTTCTGTTAACATGCTTGGATACCGCACTCTGTGAACAGCCAGCTTCTTTGCAATGAATGTTTGTGGCTTACCCTCCTTGTGAAGGGTGTCAATATTTGTCTTCTGGACAACTGTCAGATCAGCAGTCTTCCCTATGTTTGTGTAGCCTAGTGAACCAAACTGAGAATCCATTTTGAAGGTTCAGGAAACCTTTGCAGGTGTTTTGAGTTGATTAGCTGATTGGCATGTCACCATATTCTAATTTGTTGAGATAGTGAATTGGTGGGTTTTTGTTAAATGTGAGCCAAAATCATCACAATTAAAAGAAACTTAAACTACTTCAGTCTGTGTGCATTTAATTTATTTAATACACAATTTTCACAATTTGAGTTGAAATACTGAAATAAATGAACTTTTCCACTACATACTAATTTATTGAGATGCATCTATGTTGTATTCTGAATAAAATATGGAAATTTGAAACTTCCACATCATTGCATTCTGTTTTTTTCACAATTTGTACAGTGTCCCAACTTTTTTGGAATCGGTTTGTACATATGGCAGAAATGTATGGAAAAATTCAATTAAAGATGTAATCAAACAGACAATGAAACACTATTCACAGACAATTATTATATGATGCCTCAACTTTGAAAATGTGGTAGTTCTGTATGGTTGTTTCAGTGTTGGCATCATCTGAGGTCCTTTGAGGGGTTTGCATCATCTCTTCTCAGTTGTTCTGGATCCGGACTGAAGCTTGTGTAAATCTTAGTTACCACGGGATGTCAATCTCGTGGCAGAAACAGGGAAACAAATAGAGACATAATTTGCGTAGCTGCTTTTCCAACCAAGCAAAATTGATTTGTTTAACCCAAACTAAAGAATAATAATGTGCATTTGATCAGATATAACTGCAGTACTAGATTATGAGATGCATTATTTTAATGCTTGGCCAAAGAGATGTGTCTTTATCTAGATTTAAACAGAGAGAGTGTGAACCCCGAACATTATCAGGAAGGCTAATCCAGAGTTTGGGAGCCAAATGCGAAAAAAAGCTCTACCTCCTTTAGTGGAATTTGCTATCCTAGGTACTACCAAAAGTCCAGAATTTTTTGCGACCTTAGGGAGCGTGATGGTTTGTAGCGTGGTAGAAGACTAGTTAGTCACGCAGGAGCTAACCCATTAAGGGCCTTATAGGTAAGTAATAATATTTTGTAACTGATACGGAACTTAATCGGTAGCCAGTGCAGAGACTTTGGGGTAATATGATCGTATTTTCTTGACCTGGTAAGTACTCTAGCCACTGCATTTTTGACTACCTGTAGCTTGTTTATTGAAGAAGCAGGACAACCACTTAGCAGTGCATTACAATAGTCCAGTCTAGGTCATGAATGCATGAACTAGCTTTCTGCATCAGAAACAGGTATCATGTTTCGTAAGTTGGCAATGTTTCTAAGATTGAAGAATGCTGTTTTTGTAACATGTGATTTTCAAAAGATAAGTTGCTATCCAATATAACACCCAGATTTTGACTGTAGAGGAAGTAACAGTACATCCGTATAGTTGCAAATTGTAATTCAAGAGATTCTGTTTACTGTCTTTTGGTCCAAAAAGTAATATCTCTGTCTTATCCGAATTTAATAGGAGAAAATGATTGGTCATCCAATCTTTTAGTTTTTTAACACACTCTGTTAGCTTAGATTTTAGAAGTTTCATCTGGTCTCGTTGAGGTATATAGTTGAGTATCATAACAGTGGAAACTAATCCCGTCTTTTCTAATAATATTACCAAGGGGCAACATGTATTATATTTTACTGGTGATAATTGAGATGACTCCTCATTTAAACAAACAAAGTGGTAGCGATCAGACAGGTAGGATTTAAACCATCTTAAAGCCTGACCTTGAATACCTGTATATTTTTGTAATCGATCTATGAGTATGTCCTGATCTATAGTGTTGAACGCAGCACTACGATCAAGTAAAACTCGCAATGAGACACAGCCTTGGTCTGACGCAAGAAGCAAGTCATTTGTAATTTTAACAAGTGCAGTTTCTGTGCTATGGTGGGGCCTGAAACCTGACTGAAATTCTTCGTAGAGATAATTTTTTTGCAGGAAGAAGCACAATTTTTTTTTTCTAAAACTTTTTCTAAACATTTTTAGACATAAAAGGAAGATTTGAGATGGGTCTGTAATTTGCCAGTTCACTAGGATCTAGTGTGGTTTCTTAATATGAGGCTTAATAACCGCCAGCTTGAATGCTTTTGGGACGTGACCTAAAGACAATGACGAGTTAATAATATTGATAAGCGGTTCTTCTGCTACAGGTACCAACTCTTTCAATAATTTAGTGGGTAACAGGATCTAACAGGCATGTTGTTGGAAGTGATAAGTTTATTTAGCTCTTCCCGTCCTATAGCTGTAAAGCACTGCAGTATATCTTTTGGTGCGATGAATGAAGCTAAAATATTATACGCTGTAGAATCTACATTTACTATTGTAATTCTGATGTTATCTATTTTATCAGTGAAGAAATTCATTAAGTCATTACTATTAAACTGTGAGGGTATATTTAGATCGGGTGGCGTCTGGTTATTTGTTAATCTAGCCACTGTGCTAAATAAGCCTTGGATTGTTTTGGTTATTTTTTATGAGTTTGTGGATATGCTCGGCCCTTGCAGCTTTTAGAGCCTGTCTATATCTGGACATACTGTTTTTCCACGCAATGCTAAAAACTTCCAAGTTAGTTTTTCTCCATTTGCATTCAAGACTACGAGTTTTTTTCTTGAGAGAATGGGTATTATTGTTGTACCATGGCGCAGTACGTTTTTTTCTCTAACCTTTTTCAATTTCATGGGGGAAACAGCTTCTAATGTATTAGAGAACATAGTGCCCATGTTGCTAGTCATTTCACCTAGTTCATGTGTACTTATGGGTACACAAAGCAGTTGAGATAAATCAGGCAGGTTATTTGTGATTCTGTCTTTGGTGACTGGAACATATAGTTCTGCCCGGACGATAACGTGGAGCCATATAGTTAATATCATTAATACGCAGCATGCACGATACAAGGTAGTGGTCAGTAACATTGTCACTTTGAGGTACTATGTCTATATCATTAAGATCAATTCCATGTGATATAATTACATCTAGCGTATGATTAAAACGATGAGTGGGCCCGGTGACGTTTTGCTTTACTCCAAAAGAGTTTATTAGGTCAGTGAATGCAAGTCCTAATGCATCATTTGTATTGTCAACGTGAATGTTAAAATCTCGGACAATTAGCGCTTTATCAACAGTAACCAACAGGTCTGAGAGGAAATGCAAATTCTTTTAGGAAATCTGTATACGGCCCTGGTGGTCTTTACACAGTAGCCAGAGCAAGAGATACATAGATTTCTTTTGCATATCTGACAGAGTAACATTAAGCATAAGTATTTTGAATGAGTTAAACCTATATCCTGTCTTCTGAGTAACATTGAGAAAATCACTATATACTGTTGCAACACCGCCACCACGACCAGACTGACGGAGCTCATGCTTAGAACAGTAGCTTGGTGGAGTAGACTTATTTAGACCAATATAATCATTTGGTTTTAGCCAGGTTTCAGTCAAGCAGAGTACATCAAAGCTATTATCTGTGATCATTTCATTTACAATAGCTGCTTTGGGTGCAAGTGATCTAATGTTTAGGAGCCCAAACTTTAAAAAAACTTTTTTGTTCATTTATTTTACATTTTTCTGGTTTAATCACGATCAGATTTTTTCTAGATCCTGCATTAAATTTATATTTTGACCTCACTGTTCGGGGAACAGACACAGTCTTTATAGATTGTACAGCGCAAGTACTTCTATCATTTAAGCGGGTAGAACAAAAATGATCAGGGCAGTTATTTGAGATTTGACTTACTAGTCATATGGTACGTAGCGTCCTGGAGATGTTGTCCGAAAGGAGTTCCGCTCCGACTCGATCCTTATGGCAGGATCTCTCATCTCTGCAGGAATCTCTGATTCACTATTATAAGTGGTCATTGGGTTCTTATTGACTAACTTTAGCAAGGTCCAGGAATAATTTTTATAAGTACATGACCTGAATATTGTATTTGTGGCTTTGGCAACCTGCTGATTAACGCTCCAAAAACTAAAGCTAGAGGTTTAAAGCACAGTCGAGGTGGCCCTTGAACCAGTTTGATTTATTCTCATTGCATCTCCTCAATGAGAGCATGTACGAGACAATACATGTATGTAAGATAATGTCATTGAAACTGTGGTCTTTCATCACTGCCATAGCTATCCCCAGTTTTTGCATGTGTACTGTAAATAACTTTATGATCTTTATAAACTTTGACAGCTTATTCAGTATGTGCGAAGTAAATAATTGGCAATTGGCATGTTATATGTCTCTTTATATGTCCAATACTAAAGACAAAAAATAAAAAAATTAAGTAAATATGAAAATTGTAATAGGAAATAAGTTTAAACTAAATTTAGATCAAAGTGTTCCTAAGTATTGTATCTAATAGATGAAGTAGTGAAGGTCAAAAGAAAAGCTCAAAAGAAGTACGGAATCTGCAGAATGCAAGGAGAGAGGAAAAGCAGATGAAGCAGAAAAAGGGAGAAGAAGGAATAAAGAGTAAAGTAAAAGAAAGAGTAAGAGATCAGAGTAGGCACAAGGAATATGCAGGAAACTTATATCCTCCCATGTTTATGTCTAATAAGAAAAGGTCACATAGACATTTCCATTATGTCACTCATACATTGTGTCATCTGTTGTTGAAACAACTATAGGTCAGGTCAGGCTACAGTGTCATTGTGACCAGTCAAAGGTTGCGGTTAAAAATAGGTTATGTGGTTTTCACATCTTTAGAAGGAATACAGCAAAACAAGCACTTTGAAATGTCATATCTTATATTACAAATACATTTCAACATCAACAGAACATCTAGTACTATTAACGAATAATTTTAAGAAACATCATTACTCAGGCAGTAGTTGAAAGATGTCCAATATCTAACAAAACACCAGTAAAAAAGATATATCCTCCATACATATATAAAATGTGCATAACATACATATCTTTGAATATGATGAGGATTAATATAAGAAGCATAAACACAAAATAAAAATCAATAAAGAATAAATCATAAATGAATACATGGATATCAAAATTAAGGAAAATATAACAACATTGATTATTTGGATACACACACACACACACACATATTAGGGCTGCCCTCGACTAAGAATTCTGGTCGACTAGTAGTCGTTCATTTTAAGCATTAGTCGACTAATCGCACGTTTATTAATAAACCATTTAAATCATTATAATGAGGCTTAAATTACCTACAAAGCCTAATAAGAGCTCAAGCCACTCATAAAGCTTGCCATAGCGCACCGCAGAAGCTATGATTATGAATGTGTCAGGGAAAAACAGTAAGGAGGCTGCATTAAAGGCACAATATGTCATTTTCGCTGCTGGAGGGCGCATATTCAAAATTAACAAAGAGACAAAGGCGTAGTTTGATGATGCCGTGACTGAGTGTGGAATCATGGGAGTTGTTGTCTTCATCCCCACAGTTGATGCAATCCGACGGGACTCGGGCAGAAATCATGTTCATGGATGAGCTAATGATTTATTAACGAAGTAAAATGAAGCAGGGTGAGGCTGAAAGCCGTCAAAGCGAAACGAGGCCGCTGAAAAAGCATGACACACGGCTCGAAAGCAGCGGAGCTTTTATTATGCCACAGTCGACCGCTTCCGCTCCTTCCGGTCGTGCCTATGTGGGGGGGAGCAGCGCTGTTTTATCATACTAGATACATCTGAAAGTTCTGTTAGGTATGATCTTGTGGTCGGTCGTCACCCGGTCCAATTAACGCACAACCATATTAAAGCGTCTTGTGGCATGGTTTTTACAAAACAAAAACGGAAATCGAGGTGTTATGACGGCCATTGGCAGCGACACAATGACGCTATGGACACACTCCGTGTCACTAGTTAAAATAGCTTATTTCTCCTGATTTAAACATTCTTCGAAACATTTGGGATAATGTAAGTGCACAAGTCAGCAAAAATATATAACACTGTTCTAGTGGTTTTTGGATATTTTAATAAAAAAAACTTACATATCGTGCCTTTAACATTTTAATAAGTCACTAATAAACTAGTGCTTTCTTTGTTCTTGGTTTAAGAGATGACAGCTGGGAGACAATGGGACACTCTGACTAGTCGTCTCCGCGATAGTGACGCGCCTGTATGCATGTTCACAGGAACATAATCTGAGACATAATTTGTTTTCCATTTGAGCTTTGTTAAATTGAAGTAGATTTTCAATCTCTATAGCAATATTTTTACAGTCTGTAAGGCAAAGACCATACATGGAGTTTCGTCCTCAAGTTCATCCTGTTGCTTTCAATTATTTTACAAAAGCACGTTTGTTGTTATTGTAGTGCACACAAAAACTCGTTCTTGCAGATTGAAAGATGCAGACTACTCTTATCTGTATGACCAAAAAGAGGGCCATTATTTAAGAGCAAGATACAAGGGCATTCGGCGCCTCCATCTTTCATGCAGGAGCGCTATCAGCTTCAGCACTCAACTACAGACACTTGAACAGCGCACATTTCTATAGGTAAACATTAGATTGAGTGGCCATGAAAAGTTGCTAATACTTACATATTCAGATGATAAGCCATATTTGTGGTAGATGAATGATAGGCGAGGTTGTTTGGTGATGTCCTGCCAGATGTAGGCACCTATGTATTAACCATAGACCAGCCGTAACGATAGATGACCTTCGCCAATGTGGATCTTTTCTGCGACGCTAAGCTAAAATTTTGGTAGACCAAGCCTCTTTGGTTGACTAACGTTAGTGTTGTCAAAACGATTAATCGCGATTAATGCATATGAATCAACAATCCAAAAAAAGTTTTTGTTTACATAATATATTGTGTATAATATACTGTGTATATTTATTATATGTAGACAAATACACAAAAATCCATGTATATATTTAAGAAAATATGTTACGTTTATATATTAAATAAAATATATTCATATATGATATTATTTATATGAATATAAATATATACATGTAAAACATGTAAATATTTCAAAAGTATGCGTAGTGTGTGTCTAATATAACATAATAAAATAAAAACAGTACCACACAATATATTTGTAAACAAAAACTTTATTTGGATGTGATTATATAGATATATTATATTATAAAGTGGGGAAAAAAGTATTTAGTCAGCCACCGATTGTGCAAGTTCTCCCACTTAAAAAGAGAGAGAGGCCTGTAATTTTCATCATAGGTCTACCTCAACTATGAGAGACAAAATGAGAACAAAAAAATCCAGAAAATCACATTGTAGGATTTTTAAAGAATTAATGTGCAAATTATGGTGGAAAAATAAGTATTTGGTCAATAACAAAATTTAATCTCAATACTTTGTTATATACCCTTTGTTGGCAATGACAGAGGTCAAACGTTTTCTGTAAGTCTTCACAAGGTTTTCACACACTGTTGCTGGTATTTGGGCCCATTCCTCCATGCAGATCTCCTCTAGAGCAGTATGTTTTGGGGCCCTGTAGCGGGCAACGCGGAATTTTAAAACTCCCTCAACGATTTCTCGGGGTTGAAGATCTGGAGATGGCTCAGGCCACTCCATGGGACCGCAAATGCCTTCTTACGAAGCCACTCCTTCGTTGCACGGGCGGTGTGTTTGGGATCATTGTCATGCTTAAAGACCCAGCCACGTTTCATCTTCAATGCCTTTGCTGATTGAAGGAGGTTTTCACTCAAAATCTCAAGATACATGGCCCCATTCATTCTTTAGTTTACACAGATCAGTCGTCCTGGTCCCTTTTGCAGAAAAACAGCCCCAAAGCATGATGTTTCCACCCCATGTTTCACAGTAGGTATGGTGTTCTTTGGATGTAACTCAGCATTCTTTCTCCTCCAAACGACAAGTTGAGTTTTTACCAAAAGTTCTATTTTGGTTTCATCTGACATATGACATTCTCCCAATCCTCTTCAGGATCATCCAAATGCTCTCTAGCAAACTTCAAACAGGCCTGGACATGTACTGGCTTAAGCAGGGGGACACGTCTGGCACTGCAGGATTTGAGTCCCTGGCGGCGCAGTGTGTTACTGATGGTAGCCTTTGTTACTTTGGTCCCGGCTCTCTGCAGGTCATTCACTAGGTCCCCGTGTGGTTCTGGGATTTTTGCTCACAGTTCTTGTGATTATTTTGACCCCACGGGGTGAGATCTTTCGTGGAGCCCCAGATCGAGGGAGATTTTCAGTGGTCTTGTATGTCTTCCATTTCTAATAATTGCTCCCACAGTTGATTTCTTCACACCAAGCTGCTTGATTCAGTCTTCCCAGCCTGGTGCAGTTCTACAATTTTGTTTCTGGTGTCCTTGACAGCTCTTTGGTCTTGGCCATGATAAGGTTTGGAGTGTGACTGTTTGAGGTTTTGGACAGATGTCTTTTATACTGATAACGAGTTCAAACAGATGCCATTAATACAGGTCACCAGTGGAGGACAGAGGAGCCTCTTAAAAAAAGAAGTTACAGGTCTGTGAGAGCCAAAAATCTAGCTTGTTTGTAGGTGACCAAATACTTAATTCACCGAGGAATTTACCAATTAATTCTTAAAAAAATCCTACAATGTGATATTCTGGATTTTCTTTTCTCATTTTGTCTCTCATAGTTGAGATATAACTATGATGAAAATTACAGGCCTCTCTCATATTTTTAAGTGGGAGAACTTGAACAATTGGTGGCTGACTAATACTTTTTTTGCACCCACTGTATATATATAGTATATATATATTATAATATATATATTATATTATATATATATATACAGTATATATGTGTAATGATATAATGCATATACAAATATATATACTTATTTTAGGTATTTATACACATTTTTCAAAGTGGTTGAAATTAAGATTTGCACTTATTTCATGAGCATTTGTGTTTGGCCAAATAAAAAAATAAAATAAAAAAAATCATATCTTTTCAGTCTTATCCATAAAGTTTTGTAAACTCTCTATCTTTTATAGATGGTTCGTATTTTCTTCAGCACTCCTCTTCAGAAGACACAGACCAAGACTTCACCGTTTCTTCCCAACTATTGCCTGAAGTTCATCCTCTTTTCCTCCCTCTGGCTGCACTTTCTCTGAAAGAAAAGAGGAGACCCCAGCCCTTTCATACTGATATGCCAACAACAGAAGACACCTACAGCTGTGGAACACTGGATTCCATTCCCTCACGTTCCAGTGCTTCTGTAAGCATGCTGGGAGTCAGGGAACTCAGCCAATCACGAGATCGTTGCCTCTCTGAGCCTTCAATGTATTTTTCCACACCCCAAACACCTGCACCAACTCATGCACCTGTTATCCGCCAATCCAGCTATGATGCGGCTGTAACAGAGAGCAGAAGTGAGCAGTCACGCAGCTCCTTGGGGTTAAGCCCAGAACAACAATCGCACAATTCTGGAATGGGTACAAGGAGACGCCGTTACACTTTCTGGAAGTCGCCGCAAATCCCCACCCGCTTCCGTCATCCTGCGCAGAGATTGGCCAGCATGTCAAGTCTGTCATCTACTGCCACTTCTTCCCTCAGCTCTCTGGATAGTACATTGTCTCTTAGCTCGGCGGATCCCATCCCCAGCCCTCAAGATACGCAGTCCCGGCCTTTTCTGTTTGGAGCTGCTGCGAAACTGCGGCCTCTCACACCTGAAATGTCCAGAAAGCGCTGGACAAGTGCTTTCACTTATGAAGAGGAAGAGAACGTTTGGAGAGAGAAAGTTCAAGAGATAGACAATGAGAAAGAGAGTGAATTTGAAGTATCTTTTCATGACTGTGATGGAGAAAGAGCAGTAATGGATGGAGAAAGAGCTGAGAATGAGGATGCCACAAGCTGCGAGTCCTTCTGCGACATTCATGAGGTTAAAGGTTCAGCAAGACCACGCATGCCAGAGTGTCTCTCTGAGACTGTGTGCAGCGTGGAGTTTAGTGTGAATCCATTACAGTCCTCCACCGCATGTCAGATAAAGCCCAATCCTGACATGAATTCACAAGCGATTTCGCTGAATCCATGCAGTATATGGACAGTCCCACGGTGGAATCCAATTGACAATGTGATACAGGAATGCCAGGTCACACAAACGCTCACAAACACACCCGCAACAGCACAAAAGCAATCAAGTAGCAAAGCAGAAAACTCTGCAAGTCAGATACAGCTGGAGTGTCCAAAGGCTCGCTCAAACATTCATGCCTCTGGTGGGCAGAAAGTGAACAGCAGAATGAAAATCACAGTTTTTCCTTCTGCAGGAAGGGTGATGCTAAAACATTCGAAGGTCACGGATCAAACTCAAAGCGTCTTGGTGGAAACAGAGCAGAAAGCTGAGGGGAAAATGCGAGAATCTGTCAAGGTTCAGATCCCACAGACATTGTTTTATGGTCATAATGTTCCACTGGTGTTACTTACTACACCTCCTCAGCAAACGTCAGTCCAGGTGAGGACACATTGTACTCCTCCTGATAATACGGATATGACAGACGCAGGTTTGAGTGATGAATCTAATGTTAACTTTGTCGCGACTGATATTAGCAATGGTGTAAGCAGTTACCTGGCAGAGAAAAGTCCTACCGTCAAATCGATTAGCCATAGCTTGAGCACTGCTGATGACCTGCGCTGCATTACTGAAACCGTTAGCCCTGCTGTTAGCATTAGCGGAGGTTATAGTGTCAACCCCAGTATAAAAGTCTTTCACAGCGATGCTAATCAGAGCATGGCTGATCCCAAACCCACTAACAAATCCTCAGGAACTTTTCGTCACACAATCTGTATCAAGCTCCCTGTCAACAGAGGGACGGCAAAGAACAAACCATTATCATAACTAGATGTGATGTAATACTATGTGGTGGTGGGGATATGCAACATTTCCAATGTCAGCGAGCAATGCATGTTCAGTAATACTTAAAGCCTTCATGTATAATGCATTATAAAGGTATTCATAATGTGTGTTGTAATGCATTGTGTTTTCATAATTATAATCAAAGTTAAAATGCATATTATAATATTTGAAGGTTTGTTTGTCATGTGTTTTAATGCATTTTACTTTCTAAAGGTGTAGCAATGAATTTATAAGTATTATAATGTATTTACTGTGGTTACAATTATTCATGAGATCATACAATGCATTATTCATGTATTAAAACTACTTTTATAATGCATTAAAAGCTTTAAGTAAATTGTTACCATTTCCTAAGAACAAGCTTGGGGCTAGAGTCTGCAGCTGGTATGAGCATGTGTGTTTACTTGTAGTAGAGGCCACAGGCATAAAATGAAAATGCATTTCCACAGGGATCTGACTGCGGGGGTGCGCCTATTCAAAGGCGTCTGCAGAGACACGTGATGCAGTGGTGTGAATGGAAAACTCATTGTTGGGTTTAGTCCATGCTTGTAATAGAAGAAGAAAAATCTCTGGGCACAAAAAGCTGAAAGAAAGTGTAAAGCAGTGTTGGCGGTATGGGGTGTTTAACTTCAAAGAAATAAATATATTAAGAAATGATCCAAGTTCAAATGAACTATAAATACATTAAGATTTACGTTACAAAACTGAAACCAAAATAGACCAAAGCTTAAACCAAAGTAAGCTAATATGATAGCATTTTTAACAATGTAAAGTCAATTTTATATAGAATAAGGCATACAGAATAAGGGTTTTCAACCATTCTCTAAAAATATGTTTTGATGAATGTTGGTGTCTAAACAACACTGGACCCAACTGACTTTCAGTATGTGGACAAAATCAGCTGAAACATTTTTCAAAATATCTTGTGTATTTTGTGTTTTAAGGACATAGAAGTTTGGAACAACATGAGGGTGAACAAATAATGACAGAATTTTCATTTTTAAGTGAACTATCCCTTTAATACAATGTATAATTATGATTTAAACTGAATTTGACATTACTACTGTTTACTACTCGTTTTTCTTTCTGCTTTCTAAATTCTAATCAGAAATTAACTGCAAAAGTTGTATACACCTTAACTTGGTTAGCTCTGAAATATACATTTGATAAAATCTCTAAAATGTTCCATGAGTCCCTAGAACCCCGTTTGAAATCCCCTGGTTTAGAGTACATGGCGTTAGAACCAGTAGTTGTTCATATTTAAAGACAGTCAGTATATAAAAAGACAATATGCATGTGCTTCAGGCAGAATTGGAAGTTAATGTGATGGTAATCACACTCTTGTGCTGGGAGATTTTAAGTGCTTTAGTGCAAAAGGGTAAACAGCAGACAAAGGGCATCACTATAGTAACAAAGCAGGTTTCAGGAGAAGGGACTTCTGAGAAGACGGCAGGAAAAGGTATAACCGAGGGAAGCAGCGTGATCTGCATAAAATGCTGTGATAAGAAGACCATTAGAAAAACATTAAGGAGAAACAAGCAGGTGGGAGGTGTTCAGACGTAAGTGTGCATAGTGTAGATTCAGTGTAAGACATTAGTGGATAATTGAATGATGCTTTGAATGATCATATGGTTCCGAGTCATGTTTTTTTATAGTTGTAATGTGAGATGAGCTTGTGCCACGATTGAGACATCAGACAGCAGACTTCCTCGAACAAGAACTGGCAAAATGAAGGGTTCCAGGGAACTGTGGAATGTGCATTTGAGCAGGAAGCAGCTTTAACTTTCTCACAGATAAATCAAAAGAGCCACCGGCATTTGGCCACCATTCTCTTTTCCACCCACTCTGAGCCATATGAATAATTTCTCTAGGCGTTTCTGATGAGCTCTACAGTATGTCCGCAGCTGTTTCACTCCTCACACGACCACACAATATTCCACCTTAAAGATGTTATGGCGTTTATCTGCTGAAACAATATGCAGTCTAAGATACCTATACGTGTTTTAAAAAAAGTGCTGATAATGAATGGTTAGATTCATTAGACAAATGTTATAGCCATGAGATCTTGAACTCTTCTGACATTTAACACTGCTCCCAACTAATGCTCAGAAGCTGTGTGCATGTCTAAGTTCTCATTATGTTTAAGATACTCACATGTGGTTTACTCTTCATCAGTCTAGAAACCAAAACAACAGAAAGCAGTGGGGAGTTACAGAAATAACAGCAGGCGAGAAGCAAATCTAAGTGCTTTCATTCATTTAACAGAATTTATCTTTATGCACAGGTTTATTTTCACCTAATTCAAGACTGTTGCGTGTTTTTATCTGGATGGTTGTCATGTTTTTTTTATATGTAATTGTACTTTAATTTTTGTAAATCGGACACTTTTGTCACAGATTGTATATCTAAAAACACATTGTGTGCAATTGCTATGCTATTGTTGTAACTGCTTTCACAGGTAGGATACATGTATACAATAACTGCTTGATCAAACATGTAAAAGTGTTTAAATAAATTCTTTCTAAAATAAATTCCATAGCTTATTTTGGGTTGTTTCCTAGCTCAAACTAGAACCCCTTTTTAACCTAAAGTAAAAAAATGTGCCGGAGAATGTAACATGTTGTTTTTAGAGACATCTGTAAATAGACCAAGATTGCCGCATGTGCCTGAAAACATGTTTGGCTAGCATTTAAGTAAATGCCCATTAAAGCCAGAATAAATGGAGGTTCGCTAAATCAATTCAGTTTTTTCTCCCTTAGGGAGTGCATGAAAAAAAACATAAACATATGTAAACCTTGAATATGATGTTAGGCGCTTTGGATAAAAGCATGTACCAGTGCTTGTAAAGTTAAAGTAAATGTAAAATTAAACAGAGTACAGACTTCAGTACTACTAAGATATTCTGGTATCAGACAGCGCATCACAAAATGAACATCACTTGCAATGATGATGCTCCAATCAATATCCTCAGAATTATTATGCTTAGAAGTTACTGACAATATCTGCAACCACTTGTTCCATATTGCATTTCTCTGGCCTATTGTGTGTCACGGCAGAGAAGAGTCAGGATCCAAGTGCGAGTGCAAAAGGTAAGGTTTATTTAGTAATCACAATAACGGAGACACAAAGAGACAATCCTCGGGTCCTGGTCGGAATCAGAGCTCCACAGACAATCCCTTCACCCACTGCGTTGGACCAAACCAAGGAGAAGGCTGAAGATCCGTACCCAGACTGAGCGAGAACTGGAAACAGAGAACTGACAGGGAGACAGGAACATGAGAATAACGAACCGACAAACACACATTGAACGGAGTGGCCTATAAAGGGCTCGCTAACGAGTTGCAGCTGGCACGCTCTGATTGAGAACCAGCTGCAACCACTAACGAGTGACATACGCACATACAAGCACATGACAAGACCCCGCAGACAAAGAAAGGACCGTCCCGGACCGACAAGGAAAACGAGGGACAGTAACCTTTTACCCATATGAATGGCCCCAATTGGAAATTCCAGGAAGAGCCACTGTCGATCAACGTGGAGTCGTCGATAAGTAGAGTGATTCCAGTTAGGTCAATTTTTTTTTAGCAGGTACTCAACTTCTCTCCTCCGGACCGTAACCCTCCCAGTCCACCAAGTACTGAAATCCTCTTCCCCTCCGCCTTGAGTCCAGAATACGCTTTACCGAATAGGCTGGTTCCCCGTCTACGAGACGCGGCGGTGGAGGAACCGGGACTGGCGGATTAATGGCTGAATGAAAAACAGGCTTAATTTTGGATACATGAAACGACGGATTAATTCTCCTGTACGCGGGAGGAAGTTTGAGGCGGACTGCCACCGGACTAATAATCTTGGTGACAGTAAACGGGCCAATGAATCTAGGAGCAAGCTTATTACTGACGGATCGGAGAGAAATATTCTTGGTTGAAAGCCACACCTATTGACCGACGATGTAAACGGTAGGTTTCGACCGGTGGCGATCGGCCTTGACCTTGGTGCGCGCCCCCACCTGGAAGAGGGTCACCCTGGCCTTGCTCCAGGTGCGACGGCACCTCTAGACGAATGCGTGGGCAGAGGGGACCGCAACTTCGGATTCCATACTGGGAAAAAGAGGTGGCTGGTACCCTAAGCTACACTCAAAAGGAGATAGACCCGTAGATGAGACTGGTAATGAGTTATGTGCGTACTCAACCCATGAAAGCTGCTGACTCCAAGAGGATGGATTCGGAGAGACCAAACATCGCAACATACGTTCAGGTCTTGGTTGGCTCTCTCGGTCTGACCATTACTCTGGGGATGAAAACCAGAAGAAAGACTAACCGTCACCCCCAACAATCTACAAAACTCTCCAAAATTTGGACACAAACTGGGGCCCCCTGTCAGAGACCACGTCTACCGGGAGGCCATGTAAACGAAAGAC